>VZRL01000444.1:546381-567692 GCA_013397895.1 Origma solitaria | reverse complement strand
CGGGGAGCGGGAGGGAGGGCGGGAGGGGCCGGCGGTACCGGGCCGTGCCTGTCGCGATATAACGGCCGCGCTGCCCGTAGGTGACATGAGCTCGCAGCAGTTTCCCCGTTCGGGCGCGCCTCCCGCCGCCCTGGGACCAGCGCCGCCGCCCATCCCCACCAGCGGCTCCGCCGGGATTATCGCACCCGCCGCCACAGGTAAGAGCGATCCCGGCCTCGCGTCTGTCGGCTCCAGGGGCGGGGAGCGGTCCCGGTGACCCCGCCCCGACCGTCACCCTCTTCCTCCTCGGGCGGGAGCAGGGAGGCGGCCCCGCGGGCGGTGGCAGCCGACCCGAAAGCTGCCGCGCTTACGCGTGGGGAGAACATGGTAGGAATCAGTGAAGTGATTTCCAGAGCTGCTGACTCTGGCAAGCGCCGTCAGAGCGGGGATGTGCCTTTGCTGCCAAGTGTCTTGGCGCTGCTGCCTGTGCCTCTCAGCTCGTCCTCTATGTGTTCTTAGCAGAAATGACGAGTGGACATGGGAGCCTCTCATGGAGCTGGAAGGGTGTGGGAACCCTGATTCCGGCTCCTGCTGTCCCTACCACGGTGACAGCTTTTCAGCAGGCCACCAGAAGTGACTGGGGAGGAGCTTCATTTTCAGGAGGGTTTATACGTGTTTTTCAGCTTGATATTCAGATACATACTGCATTAAATGCTGAGTTTTTCCTGCAACCTGTTTGATGTGTGACTTAATGGCAGTTACTTAGATAATTCAGTATTTTTCATTTGAAAGAAAAGTTAAAGAAGGTGTTTAGATGGATTTCTCCCGGTTGACCCCACATTGCCAGGCCCATCAGTACTGAGGGGAATAGACAGAAGCAGTGCCAGAGTTCCCAGTTTTTTCATCACTGGAATATGTTTAATTATAAAATGACTTTCTTTAATTTAGACACTTCTGACATCTCATCTCTGACCTAGTGGGTGACCAAGGAGAACTTTTTAACATTTTTTACCTTTTTCTCTTTTGTTCACTAGTGAGTGACGAATCTAGTCGCGAGTCAGAAGTTGCTCCCAGGGAACACATGGGCCCCAGTGGCTCCATACAGCCCAGGGAGGAGAAGCAGGAGCCAGTGGTGGTTCGGCCGTATCCACAGGTCCAGATGCTGACACAGCACCACCCTGTCCAGTCTGGAGCCCCTGTGACAGTGACAGCACCACCAGCACATTTGACTCCAGCTGTGCCACTTTCCTTTTCAGATGGGCTTATGAAGGTAATGAGGAGGTTCATGATTCATCGGGGAAAAAAATATAATCTATATGAGTCAGTGTTGAGAAAAGTAAATTACACCAAATCCTTCCCTGCTTTTGTTTCTAAAGCTTTCATGCTTCTGTTAACTGTACAGAGCCTTTTGTGAATTTGGGTGTTCTCTATGACACACTGAGGACTTCCTAGTATTTCAGCATTATTTTTGTGGGGGGTGTATTTTGTTTAGTTTTTAAGAGAACAGTTATTTCAATCAGTTTCTGAAATCTTCCCTTTTCTCTGCTGGATATAAAATTAACTGTTAATATCCAGTGTCTGGAGGGCAATACCATGGCCCTGACAGATTCCACCGATGACTCATGTTGTATGTTAGAACCTGCATATTTCCAAGACAAAATATGCCTTTTGTTTGTCTGGAGTGACTAAATGTTCAGTTCCTCTCCAAATATTTAGTCATACTTGCATAAACTTTCTCCTCAGGCTTTGATCCCCCAAAATGATTGCTGCTTCAACACTGAGCTCTCATGCGAAGTTGCTGATGTTTCTGTCTTTCCATTTCTTGTAGCCTCCCTTGAAGCCCACCATGCCCAGCCGGCCTATTGCTCCTGCTCCACCCTCTACTCTCTCAGCTCCCACAAAGGTCCCTGGGCAAGTGACTGTGACCATGGAAAGCAACATACCACAGGCTCCAACAATTCCTGTGGCAACAATCAGTGGCCAACAGGTCTGGTTTTTTGGTGGCTTTTCTGTTCCATCTCACTGCATGGTCAGATCAATACAAGTACAGCTTGGTGGAGGTGGGCTTTTGCAGCAGGAGGGAAGGTAGAGAGAGCAGGTTTCCCTATTCAGTGCTACTGGTTGTTGGATCAGTTCTGCTTGGATCATTAAACTTCAGCCTCAGTTATTACTAGCTCTTTACAAAACTGCTGATTTGTTGTAATCATCCAACTGAGATAGCACAGCCAGGCTGTGATGGCAGAGCCATACCCAAAACTGGGTCTTTTCTTAAAAGCTCCTGCTGTGTCAGTGTCACTTGGAGAATTTCTACTGTAGGGACACTGCTGGGATTCATCATTGCAGTGTTCTTCAGCTTCCCTGGGAGCACATCAGAAGAGACAACTGAACAGTTCATGGGTTTGCAGTGTGTTCTTACTGACCTAGGAGTGACAGAATTTGAGGGAACCTGTGTAGATAATGCTTTTGAAAATTTTTTCTCCTCTAACTTGACTGCAGAGCCAGTCCTGGTGGTTTGAAAATAGTTTGTCAGAACACTCATCACTAAACTTGTGAAGGCTCAGGGTTTTGATGTAAAGTGCCTTTAAGTGGACATGAGTTAGTCTGGCTAAGGAAGTGCAGCAATTTCAGTGGATTTATCTTATTTTAATATCCCCAGGAAGTCTAGAATTATAAAAAAATACAATTTGTTCCAGCATTTGCCAAGTTTCCACCATTCTCTCCACTTTATTGGAGCGGTGGTATGAAACTATGCCTTAATGTCACCAGTGCCAGAAGGGCCAACTCTGTGGTTGTGGGTGACTGTTACCCAAGCACCAACCGTAAAAACAGACCAGTGAAACACAGAAGTGTTTACATTTCCAGTGTCAGCAGGCTCTGTAGCTTTATCCTGTACAAACACCTGCCTCTTTCTCCACTCAACTTTTAGTGCATGCAACCTTGGTACACCTAGTATTTCTCCAAAATATCTTTTCTGTCTCTGAGGCTTAGATACGGTAATTCTGTGGCCATTAATTTTTGTCAACACAGCTGACTTGTTTTGTTCTTGAAACTCTGCAGGGACATCCCAGTAACTTGCATCATATCATGGCCACCAACGTGCAGATGTCCATCATCAGGAGTAGTGCTCCTGGGCCTCCGCTGCACATTGGAGCTTCTCATCTGCCCCGAGGTAAAGATCAGCTGTGCTGTCCCAGCTTTCTGTTCACAGCCTTTCCGCTGGTGCATTTAGCCCTCACCTCTGAAACTCTCCTCACTGCTAATGCAACTGTTTCTTCAGATGTTGAAACTGCTAGCATGAGTGAGTGACTGCTGGTTTTTTAGGAATTATGTTGTCTTCAGCCATTTAGGGCAGGACCATGTGACAGTGTTTAAAATGCTGGCAGATACCAGCACGTCTGTTATTCTAGTTCTTTGCTGTTAAAACAGTCAACACTGTCAAGAAAAAATATCCACTGGTAGAAACTCACCTGCCCTGCAAAATGTCATGTTCATTCTTGGTAGCAAGTATTGCTCACCTACGGCACAAACACCTGGGCAGTTGTGAGGCACATTCTTCTATCCCACTTTCAGAGAACCACTCATGCATTCTTATGCATGCTAACACATCATATTGTGTGCATTTGCATTTACTCATGAGTTAAATGCTGGTGATAACTTACAGGCACTTGTTTCCCAGGTTTTTGGATGCTACAGCTTGTAAAACAGGAGATCAACCCCTTAATGCAGCCCTGTGCTCAATACAGCCTGTCAGATTTCTGACTGCAGCTTTACTTTCAAAGTCTTATGGGTTAGGTTTTTAATTCAGCCTTAAAATCTGAATTCCAAGTACCATTTGTTATTTTTATTTCCTTTCATGTTCAGTATTATTTGCTCACTCAAGAAAACTAAATTGATGCAAGCGAAGACATAATTTTCTTTGACTAGAGCAGGTGGAAGGACTGTGAAGGTTTATCTGTAGCTAAAGTACTGTTGTTCACCTGATTCTTGGGGGACAGCTGCCGCAGATTTGGACTCTCAGTACACATTTTCTTTTTTTCCCTGCTCCTTTTCTCTTGGTTTGAATATTGACTTTTGAGGTAGTAATTTCAATGGAGAATATGTACAGAAAGTATGCAATCCAGTCCATCAACTGATTGCAAGGCCATTTGCCTGCTGTCGTGATTTATTATGATCAGAAGTCATCAAACAGTAGTCAAATTACTCATTTACAGGTTTAAAAGGTGTGGAGTTTTGGTTTTGTTTTTTGGGGGGGAGGTGTGGCTGTTTGTCTTGTTTTGTGTGGTGTTTCCTTCTTGTTTTGGTTTTCTTCTTTTGCAAGTGGATTTTTGTTCTGAACTTCATCAGGTGCAGTGAGATCATTGCTGGTATCAGGTGACTTATTTACACATTGGCCCAGTAATCAAACTGAATTATTTTTACTGACTTCTGTAGCTCGAAATAAGAAAACATGGGATTTGCAATACAAGGCTATTATAGGGAAATAAGAAATACCACTAAAGCAAATTAATTTAAAATAATACCTATCCCTCCACACATGCTTTTGTAAACCTTACGTATATTTGTTGAAAGCCTTATTTTTACACCACCATCGCCTGAACTGACATGCATATGAAATGCATTAGAACTGAAGTACCAGCTAAGGTCAGGGTCTGTGCGCGGCTGTGACGGAGCTTTGGGTGTGCAGAATTTTAACACGCTTGGTTTGTTCCCCAGGTGCAGCAGCTGCTGCAGTGATGTCCAGTTCCAAAGTAACTACAGTCCTGAGACCAGCTTCCCAGTTGCCAAATGCAGCCGCAGCTCAGCCGGCAGTCCAGCACATCATTCACCAGCCAATCCAGGCAGGTAGCAGGCAGGCAGCTCTGCACATCACTGACTGCCAGCTCCAAACTCTTCCTGGCATGCTGCTGTAATGTATAACCTCTAATTGCCTGTTTACTGGGCTGAAGCTACTGTCAGCTCTATTGCAGGTCTATTTGCTTTATTTCCTTCATAGACTTGGTGCCAGAAATTGGGGTTTTATCTGTCTCCAAAGGGCTTAGAAACTGGGAAGAAAATTTAGTTCAGATTAGTTTAGTTTCAGATCTCAAGTTTTAAGGTCTGAAAATTCCAGTACAATGTGCTGGTGTTGATTTATTTTTCAATATATGAATTGATGTAGAATTTCTGAAATTTCACTTTAACATTTTTCTGTATATCTCAGCTTTTGTACATGTATAGGAGAAGACTGTAGATATTGTCTGCCTACAGCAGTGCTAGTGTTCAGTGTTAGGATAGAGGGTTAAACATCCTCCCATTGTGCTTTCAGTTAGGATCCCAGTGTAATCACCTCTGACTTCATAGGTATACTTGGATTGGAATTCCTTTTCATTCTGAAGGGAACTGACCTTTGGGTGTTTTTCTAAAGACCTTGAAGAGATCTGGTCTTGTTAACTTTGTTCTTTACTTGTTCCTGTGCTGAATGTGTGTTGAAAACCAGGACAGATCTGCTTAGGAGCTTGCAGATCAATTCAGAAAGACTGGAAATGTCTCAGAAGCCCAAAACTTAGTGGCAAGGTGTAGGGAAGCCAGTTTTAACCAACTAATTTCTAGTTGTTCTCTAAACAGCAGAATTTCCTTTCCGAATGTTTCCTCTTTGACTCTTTTTTCTTTTTTTTTTTTTTTTTTAAATAGTCTCGTCCTCCTGTGACAACTTCAAGCACTATTCCTCCTGCAGTGGTGGCTACTGTCTCGGCCACGAGGGCTCAGTCCCCTGTTATAACTACAACAGCAGCACATGCCACAGAGTCAACCCTCAGGTAAAACCAAGTGGTCTGACTTGACAGAAATTGCAGCAAGGGAAAATGTGAATCATCCAGAGCTGATAATCCTCTGCAAGTGGGATGATATGAAACAAAACCAGTAATGCTTGCATAGTGCAAATCCTTGCAGTTCTGTGAATAAAAATGGGTATAAACATGAACTGCTGCTCTGTGTTACGAGAAGGAAAGACCTTAATGAATCACTTTTGAAGTCCTGCTCCCTGGACAGCAGAGTTTCTGTTGCAGGAACTTGTGGATGTTTGGCCCTTATGTTTTACAAAGGCACAGTGAAAAGTGACACGTAAATGTTGAAAAGAGTCCCTGACATGAAGTTCCCTTTATGAACTGATAAGAGTTATGATAAGAGTGCCCTCCTGGTTGGGTACATAGGGCAGATGAGCACAGACCAGCGTAGTTCAAATTCCTTATGTTGCTTTGCCCTGTGATTGACAGCAATGCTGTTGTTCACCGTGGAGGAGACTCAGGCCTGATGTGTGTCCCCGTGTTGTGTCTTTCGTATTTAGTATCCACATGGTTATCTTGATGATTCCTTTTGTCTCTCTTCAGCCGCCCCACGCTGTCTATCCAGCAGCACCCACCCTCTGCAGCGATCAGCATCCAGCGGCCCGCGCAGCCCAGGGACACGGCCACGCGCATCACGCTGCCCTCGCACCCCGCCATAGGCACACAGAAACCCCAGCTCCACACCATGGCGCAGGTAAACTGCATGAATCCAAAAACGCTCTTGCTCCTTCTGGGGAT
Source organism: Origma solitaria (assembly GCA_013397895.1). Classification (NCBI taxonomy): domain Eukaryota; kingdom Metazoa; phylum Chordata; class Aves; order Passeriformes; family Acanthizidae; genus Origma; species Origma solitaria. Next base: position 561,153 of record VZRL01000444.1, on the reverse strand, counting down.
CTCTTGTTTACAGCTTGCAGGCTAAGAGTAAATTTTGAAAAAGAATTAGTATGAGTTCAAACTTGATGTTCTTTACAGTCAGTGCAACATGATTCCATACTAAGTATAGATTTCAAATATAGTAGTCTTCTAACTTTAAGAATTTCCTTCCATAGAAAACCATTTTCAGTACTGGTACTCCGGTGGCAGCAGCAACTGTGGCACCTATTTTGGCAACGAATACCATTGCTTCAGCAACCACAGCTGGTGAGTATTCGTAGTGCTGCTGTGGGAGCATCATGAGGGGTGGGGTTTGTTGTTGCTTTTTGTTGGCTTTCTTCTTTGAATTTAGAATCTGGTCATTTCTGAGCAAATCTTTTTTCATGGTAACGACTGCATTTGGAATTGTGTGAGCAGGCTTCAGGAGAGAAATTACTGAGTTCTTCAGGGAGGTTGTCTGGTTTGGGGGTTTTGACCTCTTTATTTAGCTATAGATACACTGGCATGGTAGGGATCCAAAGACAGATCTACTATTAAGTTTGATTTTTTTCTTTAGGTTCTGTATCTCACACCCAAGCGCCTACAAGCACCATTGTTACCATGACAATGCCCTCACATTCTTCCCATGCTACCGCTGTCACGACCTCAAACATCCCAGTTGGTGAGTGATTTCAGTTTTCATAAAGTGTGTAACTGATGCTTCAGTTTTTCTCTTTGTGCTGGAAGTATTTGTGCATGTTAGCAAATTAAGGAGGAAAAGAAAATCAGTTCAAGCAGGGAGAAACCATTTAGCAGGTCTACTGTTCTAATTTTTTTAATACCAGGAAGAAATAAATGTTCTAGGAGAAGTAAGTAATAAAATGGCTCATTTACTTCCGCTATTACATTTTTAGACAAACTGGGCCTTTTGGCATTTCAAAACCTGCACTGGATGCACTAAAAGTTGTAACTGCTTGGTGATAGACTATGGTTTTCATAGTTGATTTTGTAAGTTACTTCATGTGCTTGTTGAGGTGTTAGGTGTAGCCTAACTGAGTTTGATTAGTGTATTCACTTGAATGTAAAACACTAAGGTGTAAAGGTGGGAACTTCATTTGCCTGGGTGTGGAATGTGCCTGAGATATTTCCTATAGAACTGCGTAAGTTTCCTTTTATTCGTCTCTTTTCCTGCTGACCTCCTTGTTCCTTGTTGAAATCTTTTCCAACCATAAATTTCCAAGGAGTGAAATTGTATCTCAATACATCAGTGTTTCTTGTAAAGCTTTTGTAGGTGTTTCTTTTCACGGCCTCTGTCCATATACACTTGTCGGCCTTGGTCTCATTTCCCTTGATCTCTGCTTTCAAAATTCAGATAACTTGTTTTATTGACAGCAGAATGGTTTGGGCTGATCCTAAAAAAATTAACTTAATTTTAGCACTGAACTGACTTTGTTAGCAAGTATAATTTATATATCTATTTAGAATATCCATCCATTCTGATGTAAATTGATGAGAAATGCTTTGTTCTCCTTTTTCTTTTGGCCTGTTGTGGACAGGAAATCATCTGTGGATGGGTGGGTTATTTTAGGTTGAGAGGGAAGGGAGTTGTGTTGGTTTTCTTTGATAAGATTATTAATCTTGCCTTTGCAGTGTTTAGTAGCTTTTCCTTTTCACTGCTTATTGATTCCATGTTTGTCTTTATGTAGCTAAAGTGGTTCCCCAGCAAATCACACACACTTCTCCCCGGATCCAGTCTGATTACACAGCAGAGAGGAGTAACCTCATACCTCTGTCCAGCCACCGGGCATCTCCAAACCCAGTAGCCATGGAAACCAGGAATGACAACAGGTGGGCAGAGAGCTAACAGCTCGGTCAATGAAAGAGTGTGTGGAGGGTTTGAGTGTCCTGCTGCTTTTCTGCGTTCTGATACGGTGGAAATAATGTTGTAAAACCTAAGGGGGATGGGATTTGGTAATTCTGAATCAATGATGATAGTTGAGGTAATTGCTAGCTTATGACAGATGAGATTGGAAAGCACGGGGAGTGCTAAAGGGCAGGGGTTGAAGGTTAACTGTTGAACTCACATGTAACTCCTGCTCTCTTTGATGCCTGTAGGCAGTCGGTGCCTGTCCAGTTCCAGTATTTCTTACCTACATACCCCCCCTCTGCCTACCCTCTGACTGCACACACCTACACCCCCATCACCAGCTCCGTGTCCACCATCCGCCAGTACCCAGGTAAGCTCCGCCTGGGGCGGCATCCTCGGATGCTTTGTTGAGCTCTTAGCTTGTGGGTGTGCTTTAGGGATGGAAGGAGCTAAAAGGCTTTTGCACTTGATTCTGAGAATTTGTCACAAAAAGTCTCTGATGACTTTTTCACAGAGGGGGAAGCTCATGGACAAGGGGTACTGAGCTACTTCAGAGCCTACTAAATCCAGCTAATAACAGTCTTCTTGGGAGTTTCATATTTGATATGCCAGGGGTTGCATGTCTGTAAGTAACAGTTTTTGATTCTACAAATCAAAACAGTTCAGCTCCTCCAAACCAAGCCAACTCCTTGATGCATCTTCATTTCCTGGTGTTCTGTCAACTCAAACTGTACATATCTTTCCACATGAATGTACAGTTTGAGAGAGAAACCTGAACCAAAAAGAGAAAAAATAATATGCCTTGCACAGTTGCATTAGTGTTCTGTTTAGAAGAATGGAGCAATTAATGTATTTGAAGTGTTGCAGTAATTTGCAGTCAAAAAAATTATGCACAACCCAAGGTTAAGTCATTCTGTGACAGAATTTGGAGTGTTTTTACCTTTTATGGGTCATTTAGGGCTGTTCTTTCTCATGTGATAATTTCCCCTATTCAGGCTGCATGATTGGATTTTCATGGCATATCTGTGTCTGCTGGGAGCATGTTACACCCCTGAGCAGTGTAGAGGGAATTCAGGAGGACTAGGAGGTGGCAAAGCCCAATTGTTAAACAGAAAAGAACAGAATCATAGGGTTCTTTAAGCTGAGAAAGGCCTTTAAGATCCTCAAGTCCAACCATTAACCCAGCACTTCTAAAGCCACCACTAAACCATTTTCCCAAGTCACACATCCACAGGTCTTTTAAATCCTGCCAGTGATGGGGACTCCACCACTTCCCTGAGCAGCCTGTGCCAGGGCTTAACAACCCTTTATATGAAGAATTTTTTCCTAATATCCAGTCTAAACCTTCCCTGACAGAACATAATTGCACACAGTCAAGGGTTCCCATTCTGGAGGCATATTGGGGTGGTGGTAAGCTAATGGTAATTTGTATAAAAGTAGATGTAGGGTCTTCATCTGGAGCTTATTGGCAGAGACATTTTACTTGTTAAATTGACTTGAAGAATGCATGGAAGGTATTAATTATGGCAGCTGGTGGTAACAGCTTAAAGCAGAGGATTCAAGGTATGAGGAGGGATGTACACCTGTGCTGAGCACAGCTGGATGAGGGTACAGAGGAAGTACAGAGGAGACTTTTTAAAAGATCACTGAGATAAGGAGAGTTAATGCAGAATTTTGGAGGAGGAACATTGGCTTTGGTTTTCCAAGTGCTGGTTGTGTTTTACGTAGTATCCCGAAAAGATTTTGCTAGATAGAAAGTTTTGCAACAACAGTGTTTTGACTAAGACAATAAATGTGCCATACCTTTATACAGAGCCATTTTCAGGGACCTGGTTTCAGTTTTTGACGCCTGTTTTTACAGTGTCTTGTCAGCACAAGAACTTGATGGAAATCCTGTGACAATGATAAAACCAGCTTGTTCTGCATTGTTGGCAAGCAAGGCCATTGTTGGCAAGTTCACACTTGCGTTCTGTGTGTGGCTGCAGAAATCCTGGTGCAGCTCTGTAGAGACTGGAAATCTGGAGATCCAGGCTCTGCAAGTGGTCCAACAGTATTGTTAAGTGCTGCGTGGGAGAACTGTAATATGCTGTATAGTGGATCAGAAAAGATGGAATCAGTTGTTTAGAGCTGTGAATTTATTTAAATGAATTTAACTACTTAGAGAAGGTGTATTGTTGGGAACATTGCTCTGCTACTAAATGATAATCGTGTTCATTTGAGCTGTGGGATCCAGCCTGTAATTGTGAACCCTGTTCTGAGGCCAGATAAGGTTGTGTTCAAATTCTGAGTTAATTCAACTTCGGAGCACAAGAAATTTCTTAGGTTTCTGATTGCTTTCAATCTATTTTTTAAGCAGAAAAAATGCAAAGTGTTGGTGCTTACAAGCATTATAAAATAAGATAGTTAGCAAAAATAGAGCACAGCTTTCTGAGACTGTAGTTTGAGTCTACCTAAAAGCAGAGTTAAACTTGAGCTTTTCTCTCTTGGTGCAATTTGAAATAAAAAATGGAATGAAAATCAGCAGTAATGTTTCATTCCTCTGGCAGACAATCTTACCTCTCTACTCTCAAATTTACTACTGCAACAAGCAGAGTGGTAAATAGATTTTTCAAAGCAAAAGTCTTTGGAAAGGTAGTATTTGAGCAAGAGGGTAGGGGAGACTGAGGCGACTTGCTGGGTAGTTGTGGTGAGGTGTCTGTGTTGCTGCTCCCAGTTTCAGCCCAGGCGCCCAACTCGGCCATCACAGCCCAGACTGGTGTCGGAGTGGCCTCCACTGTGCACCTGAACCCCATGCAGCTGATGACAGTCGATGCGTCTCACGCGCGGCACATCCAGGGCATCCAGCCGGCTCCCATCAGTGCCCAGGGCATCCAGCCCGCACCCATCAGTGCCCAGGGCATCCAGCCCGCGCCCATTGGGACGCAAGGACTCCACCCCGCCGCCCCCATGGGTGCTCAGGGGCTGCAGCCAGCGCCCATCGGTGCCCAGCAGCCGCCGGGAGACACCAAGACCTCGGGTAAGAGCAACAGCCAAGGCCTCCCTCAGACCGAGACATAGCAGCCGAGCTGCTGTCCTACACATTTGGCTCTGATGATCTTGTTACAGTCTCTGGGGTCCAGAGGTGGACGCTGAACACATCTATGCACACATTCTCCCAGCAAATACCTGTTGCCTATTTCTGAACTGATTTATTTTTAAAGCCTACTAGGTGGAGTGTGTGGGTATCCTTGGATGGAAAAGACAGGTAGTGCCTGAGCTTAAACAGATGCCTTTAGTGAGGCTTTGTGGGAAAAGTAAGTTACAAGTGAGCGATGTTGTCCAGCTGTGCATTAGACCCCTGGAGCAATTAGAATACAGCCAGGTACCTTCTGCTGTTAGTGACCTGACCTTGAGCTGTGACAGAAACCATCTTCCACTAAAAATGATTGGTCTGATGAAGCCCAGACAACTTACTGAAGGAATGGGATATGGCATCCAAGAGAAAATGCTGTTGAATAACTGGCAGGCGCTGCATAGTGCGTTCCTGGCTGTCCACATGCTCTGCATCCCTTAGTTGGCCAAACAGGCTCTGGCAGGAGGTCAGGATGCAAACACAGCTGATGGAGTTTACGTACAGCTGGCATGTGTTGCCATGTGGGCTCTATCAGAAGTGTTATTCTGTTGACCCAACTGTGTTGGTGATCTCCCTAGTGATTTCTGCATTTTCCATGTCTTCTGGAAAAGATTATTTCCCTAGAAGTGGTTGTTAGGCAGGAGGTAGTTTCCATGTTCCCTGCGGAAGGTTCAGTGACCGAATACCTTGTGGCAAAGATATTGCTTACAAAAGACTCTGAAAACTCTGCAGTTAGAGACTGGGGGACTCAGAGAATAGACAACATAGGCTCTGCAAACATCTGCTTTGTCATCACATTTCGTTAAGTAACTCCTGCTTTTCCCTCTGTCTCTGTTCTCTCTGCTGTGTCCATGTCCATCCTTCCCAGCAGTAGTCTTGGCAGATGGAGCCACCATTGTAGCCAATCCTATTAGCAACACATTCAACACTGCTTCTGCAGCAACTACAGTTGTGCAAACCCACAACCAGAGTGCCAGTGCCAGTGCTCCAGCCCAGGGCTCCTCTCCGCGCCCGAGCATCCTTCGCAAGAAACCAGCCACCGATGGGTGAGTAGAGTTGAAGGTGACACGAGAGTGACACTTCTGTGCAATCCAGCCCGGCCACGTGGAATCATTTCAGTGGAGATAAGGAATATTGTAGCAGATTATTCCATCAGCAATGGTTGTGAGTAAACTGCTGAGTGGTGAAACAGTTCTTTTTCTCCCCCAGAGAAGGATATGGTTTTCTGTACTGTCAGTAATAAAATGAGAAGGACAGTTTGTCTCCTAGGTCTTGAAAGTGACCTTTTGAGGGAGAGTGGATTTGAGGCTTTCTTGCTTAGTGTGATAAAAAGAAAGGGTTCATAATGTAAAATTAGAATTGGGTGCTTTGTCTTCAGTGCTTTTCTTGGAAGAATATGTGGATGAGTGGAAAGGATAGAATTAGTACCCTGCTGTGAAATCTGATTAGGAAGAAGGGAGGGAGTAACTTAAACTCTGAAAATATTTTATGTTGCCTGTCTATTTTTAAATGCCTTAATAAAGAGGCAAGAGACAGCTTTAGAATTAACAATGCATTTCCTCCAAGCTAGCAACTGAAAACGTTTGGAACTAATGTGTCCTCTGAGATTAAAATTGCATATTTTTTATGTGGGCGGAAACCTTTTTTAAGGCAGAGAAGCTGCGGGCTGTAAAACTGAAAGAGAAGTTAAAGAGTGAGAAGTAGATCACTGAAGTGTTTCAGTTTGAGAGGTTGATTATTTTGGAAAACAATTTGACTTTTGGTCCCACAGGAGACTAAATAAGTCTCTAAAATACCTTAATCAGCCTTGTCATCCTAACATCCACACTCTGGCCTTGAGTCCTGGAGTCAGGCTCTGACAGCCTAGTCCAGCTAAAGGGAGCAAATGCCTATATGAGCACTGTTTAGTGCCAGATGATTTGCTCAGTCTTGAAGCAGGAGTGCCCAGCAGTGGCATGGCCAGACCCCTTTGTCCACTGCTGGAGCTTGGCAGGTGCAGCAAAGTGTTCTCACTGATGGGATGAAAGTAAAGCTGGCCTTCTTGGAGAAGCCCTAAATTGGGTGAGACTAGGCCAGAGCAACTAATCTTTTATTTTAAAAGAAAATATAATACCTAATTTGAAAAGTAAAATAAGGCTCTTTGTGTAGCAAATTGTTTATACTGAAGACAGAGAGCAGTGATGGAGCCAACACTATCCTGTGTTGGTTTGTGTAAGAGAGCTGATTTCTTTGCTCTCAGGGGTGTTTGTCTTGGCACCAGGAGGTGGGAATCCTACATCCATCTGTCTCTTACAGGCTGGCAGTCCGGAAAAGCTTAATTCCCCCTCAGCCACCTGAAGTGGCCAGCACACGTGTCGAGAGCACTATGCGAAGCACGTCTGGATCACCAAGGCCTGCTGGGTAAGACTTTAGGAAACAGCCAACTGCATCATAATAGTTTCATTATATTTGTTTTGAGTTGTGTTCTTTGGCTATTGGAGCATTTTTCTTTCTTTTGGGAAACAATCTATTTTGAATTTGTGATGAACTTAAACAGCCTTGACAAGTTCTGCTGTTTGTGGAGCTGAGGAAATTACCTTTAAAAGCTGTGGTGATGAGCTTTCACAGAAACAAACAAAACCCCTCTGCTGTTGTAAGGGGATAGATCTTAAAACTTTTTCTATAGTACTTGAAAAATAATGCTGAGGAAAGGTAAATGCAGCTTCTGCCCTGCTTCAGTTGAGTTCAGTGGCGTTGCAATTTTTTGGTTTATAACTGTAAGCCACAGTGGGAGCTCCTGCAGAGGATGGGGCCACTACAGTTTTGGGTAAAAGTTCCTCTTAGCTACATTGTGAAACTGTTTTGATCCTTTTGCAAGTATTTTGAAGTTACCTGGAATTAGTCATAAGATTTGCTTGTCACAGTGAATAGAAAAAAGTAGTGCCTATAATAAATACAAATGATCAGAAAGGGAGACGAGGAAATACAACTCAGATTAAGCCTTCTCCTGATGTTAAACACTTTACTGAGCCAGGTGGGTGCAGGAAAAACTGGATAGTTTGACTCCAGTTCGGCTCATTAACTTTGTGCTGGGTGCTCATGACTGAGATACAGTTCACTTCACTTTGTTTTGCTTTTATTTGTGCTACAGTGGCAAGCCAAAGCCTGAAATTCATGTGTCCATGGCCACTCCAGTCCCTGTGTCTATGGAGGCGGTGTCTAACCAAGGTGGCGAGCAGCCCACCATCGCAGTGCCCCCGACCTCCCAGCAGCCTCCCTCTGCCATTCCAACCATCATCGCGGCTGCCAGTCCCACCTCTCAGCCTGCAGCAGCGCTGGCCACCATTCCAGGAGCTGTTCCAGCTGCTCCGCCCACTTCCACCACCATCGTGGCAGCACCTGCTCCCCCCTCCACCATGAGCGGTGCCCTGTCAGCAGTGCTGGGCCCTGTGGTACCAGAGATCAAAATCAAAGAGGAAATGGAGCCTATGGACATCATGCGACCTGTATCTGGTAGGTGGCTGGTCATCATCAGGTTGCTTTTTTTGTTTTGAGACAGTGGAGGAATTAGGAGGATTTCAACACTTCCATCTTGAAAATGAAAGCACATCACTTCCATGGTAGCACAGAACACCAGAGTTCCCATATGCCTTATATACATAAAGATCTTCTTTGCCTTTTCCCTAATGTCCCGTGAAATCACTTGTTATTGTGGCTGCTTTGTTCGTGTTCAAATGATCCAACTCCAAAGGGTCTGTGTGAATTCCTTGCCTAAAATGCACATACTCAGCAGTGGTACTGATATATTATGGAACAGCTCAGTTAAATTCAGTTTGCTCACAAATCCTGCTGTTCAGGTCCAGTGACCTTTCTTGTACGTGAAAAATCTGTGGCCAGAGTAGGACTTCTAGGGCCCTCCTGTGATTCATGCCTGTTTTTCTCTAGAACTTTTCAAGATGTTCATTACATTGCTTTACTTATCCAGCTTGGCCATAGTTGCTATCAGATGGCATGATGAGAAAATTCAGATCCTTATGGATCTTATCAGGCACTATATAGTGGCAAAATGATAGAAATGCATCCCGCAGTCAGGAGTTTGAGTTCAGGTTTAGCTGTTGGTTTTATCACTCTCCTTGAAGCTGTATGTTGTCTGGTGAGAAGGCAGCTCCTTGCTGCAGATGTGTCTGGAGCACAGGCAAATAGCATTAAGCTCTTTGGTGTTATTCTGTCTCTTCCTGGCATTTTTGGGTATGCCAAATTGCCAAGAGATCCCATCCCAGAAATTTTGTGCTGCAGCCTCGGTCATGGCTGATGGAGATTTTCCCTCACAAGAGGATAAGGACTTGCTTACCATGACAGTGACCTGTTCTGGTGTACATACAGAGGGATTTTTTTTTTACAGTCACACGCATGTTAGCATGATTTCTTTTTGTAACATTAAACTAACATAAGGTTCAAATATGAAGCAACTGAGGGACAATTGGCTCTGCTCTCATTCTTTATGTATATGAAACACTAAAGACTTTAGCTTATAGGCTTGCCCTAGTAATTACTGCTGGCTCCATGTCTGGCCTGTTGGTACACAGCACATTCCTCACTACACTGAAACAGGAACTACTGTTGGAGATAGTGTTCGAACAATGCATTACCTTCCCACTGCTGATGGTTTGGGTTCTTCTCTTTCCTTCCTCTCAGCAGTCCCTCCTTTGACTACAAGTACTGTGTCTCCATCTTTGGCACTGCTGGCCAACAATCTTTCCATGCCTCCAAGCGACTTGCCACCTGGTGCCTCACCGAGGAAAAAGCCCCGTAAGCAGCAGCATGTCATTTCCACAGAGGAAGGGGACATGATGGAAACAAACAGCACTGATGATGAGAAATCCACTGCCAAGAACTTGCTGGTGAAGGCAGAGAAGCGAAAGTCTCCTCCAAAGGAGTATATAGGTAATGACATCTCTGATGTCTTTTTTCTTATTCAGATGTCTGTATTTTCTCTTCTGTTTGTTTCTCAGAGAAGGTGCTCTCTCATGTTCCCACTTCATAAATATGAGTAAGAGAATCAAAGTGTCTGTTCCTCACCACTTTTTGTATAGGGCTGTTCAGGGAAAATGACTTTTCTCCACACACATTTTGTATGAGGTAGCACTTACTGATCTTGCCCTGGAGTTTTTGTGGATGCCAATCTGCTTTCACTACTTAATGATGCTAATGGAGTTCTGGATCCTTTTGTAGATGAGGAAGGTGTAAGATACGTCCCTGTGCGTCCCCGGCCACCTATCACACTGCTCCGTCATTATCGCAACCCCTGGAAAGCTGCCTACCACCACTTCCAGAGATACAGCGACGTCCGGGTCAAAGGTCAGTCTCGGGATACAGCAGAAGGGAAGGGAAGGAGGCTACCCAGAATGAGCTGTAGTTTTGTAAATCAAAAAATGGGGTGGTTCTCGATGAATCTACTGATGTACAGTGATAAAAACTCGCTCACCTTGCATCATAAAGGTGACATGCTGCGGTAATAGGCTGCAGTTGAGTTTTCTCATTGGCTACCTAACACTTGCCAGTTTAATCACAAACATTCTAGATTTAGTGTAACTAGTCTTGTCAAGTGGTAAATGGGCTTTTAAAGAAGACTTTTTTCCCTAATACAAGGAAAACAGATCAGATACTGTCTTTCAGACTTTTTAGCTAGTATTTTAGCATTTTTAAGCAGACTGGGTTTTTACAACTGTGTAAATATGTCTAGGAGAGAGCAGAAGTACTAAAAGATGGACCTTTTACTTGTTTGTGCCATTTGAAACATTGAGCACTACATTCTTTAAGTGAGAAAAAAATGGGTTATGATACAATCTGAAAACATGGATAACTTGTTAGTAAGTGAGAGCAGCAGTCAGGTACATAGCAGATGGGAAGTCACTTTCCTGTCTGAATCAAAACTTTGCTCATTGTCATTTATTAGGATGTAGGGGGAGCAGAACTTGGGTTATTGTTGTTTGAGAAGAGAGGCTTGGCCAACTCCTGAAATTTGAGTACCATATTCTTGTGTTTCCTGCTGACAGAAGAGAAGAAGGCGATGCTGCAAGAGATTGCGAATCAGAAGGGTGTATCCTGTCGTGCACAAGGGTGGAAGGTCCATCTCTGTGCCGCGCAGCTACTACAGCTGGTAGGTGCATGGGGCTTGGAGCTTCCTGCAACAAGGGGGAACATGAAGCTGTGTAAGACAGGAAGATGTTCTTACAAACTCAGTACATCGGGATACCCTAAAGGAGCTGGTGTATAGAGCCCAAAGGGAGTGGGACATGCTTTCCCCTTTCTCAGGAATGTGGCATAAGTGGCTTGGAAACTTGGAGTGTTGGTTTTGATCCAGACATAAGAGCTGATGTATTTTGTACAGATGATCAAAACTGGCAACTCCCTCCTGCTGATGCACAGGTCTGAAGAAGCGTCTGTTTGGGATGGTGCGGCTGATCTGAGGAGGCAGCACTGATCCACATTCCTGGATGCTTCTGTTTCAGGTTGGGGGTGAGGTAGGTGCTCTGCATTTTAGCACCAAACTCCCCAAAACCTCTGCATTCCTGGAATAGTATTGTGAGAAGTAGGGGAAGCAGTTGTGGTCAGGATCCATGTTTCTTCAGAAGAGGAGCAATCCTGTAAATAGGATGTTAAAAGGAATGATAGTGCCACATTTTGTCAAAGGCTCCATCTTCTGAATCACTGACAGGAGCAGCTGAGAGGGGAATGGATTTTCACTGTTTCTGTGTAGCTTTGTTAACACGGGCAAGTGCTTGCCAGCTTGGCAGTGATCCTTCTCATGAAGGGCTGATGTCTTTTAGACAAACCTGGAGCACGATGTGTATGAGAGACTGACTGCCCTGCAGGAGGGACTCATTCCTAAGAAAAAGGCAGCAACTGATGACGACTTGCATCGAATCAATGAACTGATACAGGTAGGTCCTGTGGCCTCTCAACCCAAAACTATACCTTTAGTACCAAACATCCTACTGCTGTTAGTAAAAGCTAAAGCTGATCAAAAAAACCCATGTGGTTCACTTCCTTTGTCATCACTTACAAGGGCATTGTCGGAAAAGGGAAGGGGATTGCTTAGACCACACATTCTGCAGTTAATCACAAGTGTTTCCTTTCAGGGGAACATGCAGAGGTGTAAACTCGTGATGGATCAAATCAATGAGGCTCGAGACTCCATGCTAAAGGTCTTGGATCACAAGGATCGTGTTTTGAAGCTTCTAAACAAGAATGGAACTGTCAAGAAAGTGTCCAAATTAAAGCGAAAGGAGAAGGTCTGAACGCAGACTAATGACTTTGGAAATGGAGAACGTGTACAGAATGGAGCTGAACCTTTTTGTAGTTTGGGTTTATTTTTAAGCAAAGCATCTGAATAAAAAAGGATGAGTTTAGGGAACAGATGGACACGTGACGCCTGGTGACCTGAAAGGATTGTCCTTGATCTTGTTACAATGAACAAAGATTTCTCTCAGGCTCATCCCTTTTTAAAGTCTTTCCAGTCCCACTGTTCAACTCTTCTGATGTGTCAGCTATGGGCAAATGTGTAAGGCAGGAGATTGTGCAGGGACTCCAGGAAGCTGACATAGAGGTATGGACCCAGACAGCAGCCAAGCTTCCGAGCAATGGAAATGGCACCTCTTTCAGTTACCCCATTCAGTTCTCATTCTGACCTTCCAGTGTCTAAAGCAGCCTTCTTACGCCAGTGCCACTGCACTAGGGGATCTGCCACAAAGAATCTCCAACAGCTCAGAAGTCCTAACTGTCAAGATTTTTTTAAAAAAAGGAAAAAAATTGGGTGGGGGGGGAAATAATTTCAAAGTGATATTGTAGTGTCTGTGTGTGTGTCTGTGTTGGTGCTCTGGGATACTTGTGTTGAGGTACCTCTTGCAGCAGAGGTACTGTAGCTAGTGTAATGTTAATTGTATGTACCACATACATCCTGAAAACATGAATAAAGCAATTGGAGGGTTTTGTATGTGAGCAGTTCGTGTACCTTTTTACCAGTGAAAATCTTCAAGCTGTAATCTTGAAAACAAAAGCTTTGGAAGATGCCAGAGGGGAGAAGAAACAGCATGTTGGGGAGCAGCCAGCACCCTGTGCTGTGCAGGTGAGTAATGCGGCTCTTAGTTCAGGTCCTAAAGATGAAATACAGATTATCCCCCATGTACTTGTGCATTTAACCTTAATACTTTATAAAAATTGTCAAATCAGTTCATTTTTAGTCTCCTCAGCAGGAAACTTCAGTTTCATGAACTAACTCTTTTAAGAATACATTCTTTTCCTCATCCAGATACAGTGCTGTTATCTTGCCTTTATTCAGAACTGAGTTCTTTCAGAGCTTAGATTAAAAAAATAGTATTTAATCGTATTTCCTGATTTTTATAATTAGAGATGTAAGTAGAATGTCTAGATTCACACTGTTCTTGTGTTTTTAACACATGCAAACCAAATTTATTTCAACTTGGAATGGCAGTCTTTCATATTAGCTTGATTTTGCTTGTTCAAATGAAACCATTTCCATTGTACGATACAATTCTAATATATTTTAACTTTGGTATTAGGAAAGTTACAGTAATTGTATGTATGTTGAAAATTAAAAGCAGAGGCGAGACCAGAAAAGATGGGAATCAAACTGCTGCTATCACCTTGCATTTTTTGCTTCAGGAACAGAAGAACATGCACAACCGGTAAAGTATTTGTTTGATGTCGTCAGGGTAATAAAACACAGTGCCAACACTCCCAGGTTCCTAAGCACTCCACAAGAAGCTCGCTGGCATTTATGAAGTGGACTTTTGTAGGGTTGGGAACTATTTCATATCTTGGCGAAGGGGTTTTAGGTGCAATCCAAGGTATTACCAGCAAAAAGTGAGGTATCTGGGGGGAAGAAGGGAGGGAAGAATTCTTTTAAGCATTGCAAAAGTTAGAAACTTGCTCTTGATCTGTTCTTCTGGATATTCTCACCCGATTCTTTGTAACATTGGATTTCATAAGCTTGTATGCAAGGCTGTCACATAGACTTAAAAGGATGATGATATTCCATAACCTTATAATGGCAATAATTACAGTGCTGCTCTTGTGCTGTGGAAACCATGTAGATTCCATAATGTTAAAGGCCAGGAGCTACCTGTAGAAAGTGTCTCTGCCCATGGCAGGGGGTGGAACAATATAAGCTTGAAGGTCCTTTCCTACCCCAACCATTGTGATTCTATTCTATAGGAGAAAGTAAGATCCACTGACATTCAACCAGATTTCTCCAACTCACATTTTTATGCCTCGTATTTATTGCTTAAGTTTAGATCACAAATGGTCAGCATAAATTCCATTCTGCAGTTTTGAAAGAGTTCAGCCAGTTTGTGTCTTGGGGTTGAATGTGTAGTGTGGGTATTCTGGGCTATGCAAAGCTTGCTCTTCATTTTGCCCAGGTGCTTCCTCTGTGTTATCAGAAAGGAATTAGGAATTAGCACTGTGGTTTTCTGGATGCCATCCGTTCTGTACACCTTCTGTACGAGGAGCACCCCTCGTAGAGCCACAACACCCTGCCTCCCTTCTCTCAGCCTGCAATACCGAACCTCTATTTTTACAAGACGTCCTAAAACCCTCGATGAAGTAACTCATTCTCTGCGTTGTTTCTTACGGTGCTGTGACGAAGGATAGAGGGAAGGATTGGGGTGCCCCGCCGGCAGTTGGAAATACTAAAAAAGTAATTTTTGCGTTGTTGCCGTTGTGCTATTCATGGCTACGGCCATAAACGTATGTTACACGCGACTCTAACTAAACGTGCCGTAGGCCGAGCCTCCCTGCAGCGCCGGACCAGACCCGAACCCCTCTCCCCTCA
>VZRL01000444.1:526424-545611 GCA_013397895.1 Origma solitaria | reverse complement strand
CGCGGCGGTGCCCCGGTGTGCCCCCCGCCCGCCCGCGGGGCGCTCCCGGGAAGCGGGGCTGGAGCCGAGCGGCCGACGGTGCGGCCGCCTTTGTTAGGCCCCTGCTGCAGAGGAGGGGAGAGGAGAGGGAAGCTCCCCCCTGCCTCTGCCACGTCTCCGATCTTGAATCAAGTGTTGTGCTTCCAAATAAATAAATAATGATTTATCCTCCCCAATGCGGCTTAGCCGTCCGTGGTGTTTGGGAAAGGCTCGTAAGGCTCATCTATCCCAGCACCCTCATAGAGCTAGAGCAGGTTACTTTTAATAGTCAGTGAAGAATTTACATGGTCGTTTTCTCAAAGTTATGCTTCTCTTTTGCCTGATTTGGTTTCTTTTTTCTTTATCTTCTTTTTTTAAATTCTATTTTTATTGCAAAAGTAGAGATCAAAGGAATAATTATAATTTTCCTTAGGTCTTGTAAATTGTTCCTTATGGTCTTTCTAAAACCTTGAGTTGAGGATTCCTAAGCAGAGCAAGCACTGCAGGCATGCGTGGTTTGAGTTGAGAGGTGCACCTCTGAACACCACTTACACCAGTTCTGGTTCAGTTCAGAATCCTGTAACTCCTGCTATGACTGATGAAACTTAATAAATAAAGTTCACACTGTTTGCACGTGCAGAGAAGGGAGGCAGTTGTCACAACCTGAATTCCAGTGCGGGTCATCCCTCACCCCCCAGTACAGTGTTTGTGCTCTCAGCTTCGGCAGGTTGGAGGGCTGCTCTGGTGGTCCTAGTAGTACCCTGGTACTCATGGGAGCTGAGCGTGACTTCAGTCCCCCATGGTGTTCCCCGTGACTCGTATGCCTGTGCTTTCAGCCCTGTTGGACAGAGGGGTAACTGGTTTTCCCTCCCTTGGTGTATTCAGCTCTCATGGTGATGTTGGTATTTAAGTTCCTGCCATTGACCTGTAATGCTTGCCTATCGTGTTTGTTTGTCTTTGCACAGCCTTTCCTCCTGTGTTTGTTTTGCCCCTTCTTGTGATGCATGAGCTAATACTCTCTTCTTTGCAAGCAAAACAGTGTTCTGGGTTGTTGGGTTTTTATACCATACCTGTTTTCTGCCATTATTGCTTTCCTCTGTTCAGACCACGCTGGCTTCAGCTCTTCCTCTCCTGTACATCTTGCCTGTACACCCTGCATGTTTACTTGGGAGCTGTATTACTTCCCCCAGTCCTAGAAAGTAAATGCAGATTCCAGTTCATGTGGCCTGGAAAATAGTCTGTTGTTTAGAAAATGGTGGTTTCAGTGCTTTTAGCTCCTCTTTGATCTTGCCAGTGCTAAATCAAGGGCAGCACCCCTGGGAGCCCAACCCCAAAGGTGTCATTTTGGGCTGCTGTCATTCTTCTGTCGGGAACAGGGAAGGGGAATGCACTGGTGGTTTGTTAGCAGCTTGTTTGCCACTGGTGCAGGCATTGACTGAGGAGCGATGGGTGAGCAGGAGAAGTACTGGATAAGGGTGTATCTGTAGTCCCAAGTCTTTTTTTCTTCTGTTTTCCCCCAGTTTTGTTCTTTTTATGGGAAGTCTGGTTATGGGGTTTTTTGTGATGAGACACCTATTAAAGTGTTCAGTACACCTCATCAATAAGTTGAAAAGTGTGACTGCATGCATGTTGTGTTCCTACTCCTCTAATTTATGTGTGAAAACACCCGTTCTGCTGAACTGACTTTAGTGCTGTACTTGGTCACATGTTTGGAGGGTTTTCTTCCTCTGTAGCAGAAGCAAGGAAGCAGCTGTTGGTTTTTCACCTGTAACTCTTTGTGTAATACTTTTCCCCTCCCCCCACCCCTCCATGCCAGGGTTCTGCAGTGCTCCAGGCAGCGAGTTTTGAAGCAGGATGGGAAAAAGACGCTGTGTTCCTCCACTTGAGCCCAAGCTGGCAGCTGGCTGTTGTGGGGTGAAGAAGCCCAAATTGTCTGGGAGTGGAACGCACAGTCATGGGAATCAGACCACAACTGTACCGAGCTCCAGTTCAGGTCCTCTTCAGAACCACCAGCATACAGATGGGAATAATGGAAGGGAGAACGTATCTGACTTGACTTTGGGCCCAGGAAATTCCCCAATTACTCGAATGAATCCCACTTCAGGAGCTCTGAGCCCACTTACTCGGCCCAATGGAACTGCCAACAGCACCAAGAACCTGGTGGTGACAGCAGAGATGTGCTGCTACTGCTTTGATGTACTCTACTGTCATCTCTACGGGTTCCCTCAGCCACGGCTTCCTCGATTTACCAATGACCCCTAGTGAGTACATCCTTATGTGGGAGGAAAGCTGGGAAACAGCTTCCAGAGCTGTGGTTTGGTTGGGGAAGGGTGAAGGGTTTCTTCTGGGAAATGGGAAAAGTGGTGTGCAGGGAGGCAGGGGTGCATTTTGCTCCTTATTTTGTCTGCCCGAAGCAAAACAATGCACTCTAAGTGCACAAAAGATTAAAGTATTGTTTGTTGGTGGAGGTGAGTGAGCTTTGAAGACTGCCCTTTGAGAGAGAACGTGCTTAGCTCTACAGAAAGAGAGCTAGGCCCAGTATGAAGAGGTGTGGTGTTTCTTCAGCTCACAGTCTGGTGTGTTCATGAGGCATCGTGTTCTTTGTGGAGGAGTGCAAATCCACTTCATGATAATGTTCTGGTAAAGTTTGCCCCTTTCCTTGTAAGTAAATTCCTCTGCAAAAAACTAACTGAGCAGTGCCACCTATAAAATTGTACTAAAAGAGCAGTTAAATAACATTAATTTGAAGAAGCTTCAGCTTCTAATGTGAGACATTGACTTGGAGAAGGGAGAAGGGAAGAGACTCCCTTCTGCAGAGTGAATGGAAAGGGAATAAAGTAAGAAGTTGAAAGAAGTTTCCAGCTCATCCTGAAACAAATGCTGGGCTGGTGAGGATTGGACAAGGACACTCACAGGAGTCTTCACCTGTCCAAGTTAATGGGTTTAGCAAGGAGGACAATCTAAAAATTGCCAGTTATAGAAGATGTGTTAGGGAGATAGTGCTAGTTGGGCAATGTGGGGAGAAATCATAGAGTCATTTAGGTTGGAAAAACATTTAAGTCCAGCCATGAACCCTGCACTGCCAGGAGAGTTAACTTTCAAGGACGATACCAAGGTTAGGAGGAAAGGAGATGTGTATAAGCAGAAGTGAGGAGAAGGATTTGTTAAGCTGTTTTGCTTTGGTGAGATTTAACTAATGTTTATCTGAACGTTGACTGTGTAGGTGTGGAAATGTTAATGTTGTTAAAATGTTTGTTGAAAGAATTATATGGGAAAGATCAATGACAGATGGACCTTCTGACACTCCTCCGGGGACCTCCTCCAGAGAAATAGATAAAATAAAAAGTTGCTGACATCCTTAATTTTAGCTAATGAATTTTAAATTGATGTAA
Organism: Origma solitaria; assembly: GCA_013397895.1. NCBI lineage: Eukaryota > Metazoa > Chordata > Aves > Passeriformes > Acanthizidae > Origma > Origma solitaria. Next base: position 542,201 of record VZRL01000444.1, on the reverse strand, counting down.
GGAACAATGGCTTAAACAGGTCAAGGACTTTCTCTGTGTATTTAGTGTGTGCCCACCTTACTGCTGTCAGGGTGGATGTAGGTTGTGCTTCCATGCAGTTATTATTCAAGATGGATTATGGATACATGTTCTGAATGCTGCCGCAGAGTAAGCTGTTTAATACTGTAAATACAAATGAATAGAGAAATGCTCTGGACTAGGATATCAAATAGTTCCAGGGACTCCCCAGGCTGAAACATTTCTGCTGTTCATACCTATGCTAAGTAGGCTCCCTTCAGGACATTTTATGTTAGTGTGCTTATTATTTTGTCACTTGAGATGCAAAGGGTTTTTTACTGTTGTTCTGTTAAGCTGGTAAGAGAGATGGTTTTATACAGCTGCATTCTTTCGGTGTCAGAGGAGATTTCTGTCTGGATTTTGTTGCTTTTTTCTGTTGACAATTTTCAAAAAGGATGTCCTTTGGGGAATAGCATCTGGTTGAATTTTATGCCCAGATTTGAAAAGTTAAAAATTGTTCATTTCTGTGCTCGTAATTACAAATCTTTTAGATCAACACACCAACAAAGTATAACCAGCCCTTCCCTTCACTTCCCCTGTGGGCAAATGCTTACCTGGATTTTCTTGTGTTTCAGCATTTATGCTGTTGCTACCAGGAAATAGTTGGATGTACCCCAGGGAAAAGCATGGGGTTTGCACTCTTGGAGAGCAGCACACAAGGACAAATTGTCCCACTTGAGACAGTCATGTAATGAACTTCAGGCCAAATGTTATCAAATACAAGAGTAAGCAAAGTGAAAATGCATAAATAATTTGCATTGTGGCCTTTTGTGACATAAGTAATGTCAGAGATCTTTGGACTAAACAAAGATTTATACCAGAAGTCTCTCTGGTCAGACAGAGAAGAGACTGTTGATGGAAGAGGCACAGCCTGTTCTAGATAACCGATTTTTAAACTGGTGCTGAACCTTAAAGTAAAGATAAAAGTAGGTGTGAAGGTCAGGATTTGGCATAAACAGTATAATAATATGAAAGTTACAGGGTTATGAATGGAAAACCACCAGGCGTTTCCATTACCAGCTTGAGGGGATATGCACATGGGCAATACTCTTGATGGGAATTATGGAGCTGGTAGATACCTATGAAGTAAGGTTCCCTTATTCCAATGTTTGCAGTGATGTTCACACATCAGTGGGGAGATGGTGGCATTGCAAGACTTGTAGTTATGTCTGAATTAACTTGGTAAAGGGAGAAAATATCCCCTTTACTATTCTGGTTACTGCAAGTAATTACAATTTGGAACCTATGCAAATGGTTAATTGGGTACTTTTTCCACTTTAGTACTTCCATCTGATTTTTTAATAGTAGGTATTATAAACTGGTGCTGAAACGATACCTTGGAAGTTTCTAGTTGCCATGCAAGACAAATAATAAGATACTTGCATCATAAAATCTGTTCTGTAACAGGTTTTTCCCTAGTACAAGCTAAACCCTGGTTTGAACAAACTGTATTTTTCTACTTTAAAATTCCCTTTGTAGATGCAATTGATGAAGCTAATTTTTAGTTGCCAAAATTCCTCTCTCAGCCTAAAAACCCTCATCAAACACATATAAGTGGGATGTTGTGGCTGGGGAAGAAATAGTTGACATAATCCGCTGAGGATATGGTTGCAAAGTTCCAGTAAATGCTCTTGGGTGAACATGGACAAAAGATTGTTGTGACTTTTCTCAGTACATCTGGGAAATAACACTTTTCAAGGAGGGGCTCTGGAACAATGGGCTTATTGTCAGCTGCACCTGCAATTTGCTGAGTGCATTTATTCTTCAGAGACAAAAACATCATCTTCTCTGCAATGAAAATAGTGAAATTTTATCTATGTGTATAGAATCATCTCTCTTTTTAAGCCTCAGTTGTTCTGACCACAATGAAAAATGGTTTTAAATGGGCTTTAAGGTATTTCAAAATATACAGCCTTCTGAATGCAATTATCCTCTCCCTTCTGATAATATCTCTTCTATTATAGATGCATAAAGCTGTGTTGCAGCTCAGTGGAAAGATGGGTTGTGGGATTTTTTTTCCCTTTGGAAGGGGAGAGAGGTAAATTGAAAATATGAACGTGCAATTTGAATTGAAGGGGAATTTACTTAGATCTGTATTCTGTGAGTGTTGGTTTTTATGTTATCCCTTGCCTTTTCTGTTTGGGGTGAGTGTCACACGGACTGAGCAGTACTTTCAAAATTTTTATTAGATTAAGGTAAATTTCCACTGAACTTGTGACAGTAGTGTTTCTCAGAGATCTCCTGTGTAAGTTTAGGTTTTATGTTTGTTTGGGGTTTTTTGAGTTTTCCAATGTATTTTCTTACACTCTTTTTCTGTTTGCTCTTTCAACATATGATAGCTAGATGAAAATGCAGAGGAATGATATCCTGCAAGTGCCTTGAAGTGTTATTGGAAAACTAAAACAGGAAATCCCCTGTCTTGGTCAAGCCAACCAGAAGGTTGTTGTTGGGTGTGGAAGGATATTTCCACTTCCTCTGTGGGCAAAGTCCTTCACAATTATCACTCAATGGCTAATTGCTCTTCTGGGTAGTACTTATGCCATTGGTTGCAGCTGGTAATGAGATCCTAAATGATGGATTTATACTGTGATGGGTTTTTAATTCCGTTGTTGCTCTGAGGAACATCACTGGGTATTGATTGATTACTACAGTTCAAATTATGTTCTCACTACTTAGACATAAGACGTTCTGTGGCTGTGTTTGAGAAATCATCCACACTCCATACTGGCTTTGTTGTCTGAACAGAATATCTTATTATTTTTTGTAATGTTTGCTGCAGCAATACATTGTTTGCAAGAGCTTCAAGTGTTGGAGGAAAGTGTCTGAGCTATGTTGTCGAATCAGTCTTGATGGCTCAAAATTCCTGTCAATGTTTTTTTAATCTCAGAAAATCATACTCTATCATATTACTTAAAGTTCAATAGAAATCCACAGACTGATGTCTTGTATTCAGTACTCTGTACTCTGAACAAGTCACAGAATCACTCATCCTGGTTTTATAATTAGATCAGCATTATCAGTTGCCTTATAGAATCTTGCAGATGTTTGGACATTCTCATAGAGCTGCAACCACCACTGTCCTTTTAGTGTTTGTCTCTACAGCTCTTTGCAATTTCACTCACTTCTGTAGACATTAATTTTTTTGTATTCAATGTTCACAGTCATCTTTACCTGTTTATCTCTTCATAGAGTTCTGTTATTCTGAACTTGCTATTCTTTAAGGCCAAATCATGAGTTCTAGTTTAACAGCTTGAAATGAGCCTGGTGAGTTTGAGAATCTACTGTTATGCCTGTAAATTCATGATGGTAGACAGGAAAGTGGAAATCCAGGTGACGTTTGAGTAGGAACAACAAGTGGTTTAGATATACATTCAACAGGAGAGAATATGTGTAAATATAAATCAAATGCAAGGTAAGCAAAAGATATGGACATAAACTGCTTGAGCTTTAGGGATCAACACAGAAGTCAGATCCTTGTGGAAATAATAGGGAGAAAAAATAATCTGGATTTTTCTTTATGAGAAAAAGAGCTTTTATTGCAAATCTGATTTATAGAAATGGTAGTACAAAGAACTAACCTTATTTGCTTCATCTATATTAAGTTTTATATGAGCTGTGCTGTAAACTAGTGCATGCTACAAAGTGAGGCCGCCAACACTGACAGGCAATCAGTGGGATCAATTAACCATATCACTTATTAGAAGACAGCACAAAATCTGGCCAGGAAGGTGTCCATGGAGGACTTCCAGAGTACTGCTGGAGAGGAGGGAGTATGCTGAAAAGGTGGAGGAAAGTGTTGGGGTGTGCATGTGGCAGGGTGTAGGCATGAAGTTTTGTTATTGCCAGACAGCAGGTGAGCAGACCTGCCTGCTGGGGTTTGCTGGAGGGAGAGAAAGCAAAGGCGTGTGTGGCTCTTTTACGCCTTGGTTGTCTCCCCTGAGGAACCAAACACCTGTAGAGGCTGGAAGGTTTATTCTTTTTTTGCCTTTTCAGCCCACTCTTTGTGACGTGGAAGACGGGGCGAGACAAGCGGCTTCGTGGCTGCATCGGGACCTTTTCAGCCATGAATCTTCACTCAGGACTCAGGGAATATACATTAACCAGGTAACTGTCCAAAATGAAATAAATACGAAATTAGTTCATTTACTGAAGATCTGTAAGGATTCAAGGTTAGGCTGTTGGATCAACATAGTTCAATGTAATATGCTTCACAATGAAATAAACATGAGTGTGTGATAGTTATAGTGAGGTGATATATCAGGATTTAGCAGAACATCTTTGCAAAAGGTGAGTTGCAGTTGACATTTTAAGGCTAGTGTCAAATCTGTCTTGCATACTAGCAGTTTTGACATCTGTAGCACGTTATTTCTCCGACTGCAGTAGGTATTGGACAGCATCAGGAAGCTTGCGCTGGTATTACAGTTCATTAGATTAGGGAGGAATGCAAATCACTTTCTGTGCAGTAGCAGAGAAACATGTTTCATGCAGGCATAATCAAAAGGGGAGTAATTGAGCATCTGACACTTTAATTTCGTGCTTGTATTGGGCAATATATCTTCTCTTCCCTTTAGTGCACTTAAGGACAGCCGATTTCCCCCCCTGACCCGCGAGGAGCTGCCCAAACTCTTCTGCTCTGTCTCCCTCCTCACTAACTTTGAGGATGCCAGTGACTACCTGGACTGGGAGGTGAGAACAGGTGCATTTGGAACTCTGCATCACTCTCTCGTTCCATTCGGGTTCGGGTTAGTACATGGTGATGTATCTCCTTCATTACAGGGGTGTATGGGGATGAGACTGGGAGTAGAAGAAGTGGTGCTGGAAAACTAGAAGGAAGGAAGAAGATGGCCTAGCAGTATGCTTTTGGTTGGGGGGGATCTGAATGGGAGTAAAAGAAACATGAAAGCGGTTCATGCATTTAGCCCAATAGGAAACGGGTGTAAATACATATATAAAAACCTGAGAAGTATTTTGATGGTGTGAATAGAAACTGGAAATAAAAAGTAGTTAAGACTAAAAATATGAATGTTTTTTTGGACCTTGTACATGGAAGTGTATTTTGTTCAAGAAGAATATATATATGGACTTCATAGTTGGGTAATTTTAGGCAGGATTCTTGTGTGCAGAGATTTTGTCTCTCTTGCCTGCCACAAGAGATGGAAAACTGATAAGATTTACCTCAGGAGAGGTGGCAGGGACACTGGTGAGGCTTGTCTGGGAAGGGTGGCTAAGACAGCTCCCTGTGAGACCTGCCAGGCAAGAACAGAGAGTGGGGATAGGAATGACCTTCTCCTGGCAAAAGCCAATCTGTCCAGAGAGAGATACACAGTGTTGTGGGAATGACAACTCAATCGTGGACTTAGTGCTAGCAAACACCTCTTATTTGGCTATTCATTTCCATCTATAGGTTGGAATCCATGGGATCAGAATAGAGTTCATCAATGAGAAAGGTGTCAAACGCACAGCCACGTATTTACCTGAGGTTGCTAAGGAACAAGGTGGGTTTGAGATGGCAGCCAAACATGACAACACGTTATGTCACAGAGTTGGGTAACTTAAATCTATCGATTTGGGGCTTGGAACACAATGCTGTCCTCATAGTGGTGCCATAGAACCACCAGGCTTAATCTTGACAACTGACACAGGATACAGTTGCTGCTGGGTTTTCATCTGGCCTTTCTCTCATCCCTTATCTTTGCACAGCTGTATCTTAGTGTCAGAATGTTTTAGGGCTAAAGAAATAGAGGATCTCAAAGTATGGATCTTCCAGCCTCATTCAGCATTGCATCTTTCCTCTTCTATGTTTCTCCCACCAACTAGGATAACTGCACGCTGCACAGCACCAACAGGAGAGTCACTTTACTCCTTATTCTTGCTAAAGTAGCATCCTCCAGGGGAGGGCTGGAAACACAGCCCCTCTGGAGCACACTTCCCACTCAAATAGAGTAGTGGTCACCATGGTAACTGCTCAAAATATTGCCTCCTTTCCTCCACCTAGCAGAGTGGAGTGGTCGCATCCTCCTGGCTCTGGGTCAAAAGACTAAGGTAGGAATTTTAACTCTGATCTCTCACATAGCAGTGCACTGTGCTATCACTAGAGCATCAATCCCAATTTGTCTATTTTAAGAGCTAAGTGTTATTTTTGAGGGAGCTAAGTGGCACATGATGAAAAAATTCGGGGTCCCTGCAACAATGGCAAGGCACAGGCCTTTATAAGAAGACATGGAATGGAAAATGGAATTACTGTTTCATAGACCAGCTCCAATATGAGTTTAAAGGGGTAGGCATGTGCAGATAGTGTGCATGCATCAGGCCACGTATGTCCAGTTCAACACTAGGATTTCTGAAGCTCAGAGTTTCCTGTTTAGCTGTTTGCTTTTCTAGAGTCCTTTTAATGCATCTCTTATGTTTTTGAAACATTTTCTTATATTGAAAAATTTGCCTTGCTTCTATTTTTGAATAGACTGGGATCAGATCCAGACCATAGACTCCTTACTCAGGAAAGGTGGCTTTAAGGCTCCCATTACCAATGATTTTAGGAAAACAATTAAACTTACCAGGTAAGTAGATGTATTTGTTGTCTTTTAATTTGACTTTGTAGTGTTTTCTGGGTGATGTAAAATATTTGTGCTTGATGTAAGTCTTTACGCCTCTTCCAGAGGACATGTAGTTTGAAAGACCAAATCTCAAATGCCATGTGTTAGGCATATAATGCACATGGAATTAAGCACAATATGTTTGGTCCATGCAGGATCAAAGATGGCATTTTTCTAGGAGAAGTATCACTGGTTTTAGTCTTACCATCTATATGAAAGATCAGAAGCAGAACCTTTGAAAGTTAAAAGGTTTTTTTGGTATCTTTTCAATGAACTTCCTTTTCTCAGTGTGCTCATTTGTGAATGCTGTAGCTATTTGTAGGTGACAGCTGTCTTAAAACCAAACCACACTCAAATTTGGCTGGTTTTCAGAATTTGCTTGCTTTTCTATACCCCCAGCTGTCATACTGGTTTCTGCCCCCCTTATGGGGACAGAATAAATTGGGACTTTCTGGTTTTGTATAGAAACACTAATTTATCAGGTAATTCTTTACCTCTAGAGAAATGAGGTGCGTGTGCAGGGTTTTCTTTAACAGGAGATGACAGGATGAAGGTTTTCATTAAAATCTGAGGTAATGTGGTCTTAGTGCAACTCAAAACCACTTTGTAGCTGCATGTTATTTAGCGTGCTTTAGAAGAACTTGGAAAACTCCAGTCTCTCCAAAGGAACATCACATTTTGTGAATTCTGATTGTACAACATGGACTAAATAATTTATATGCTATAATAAACCTCTCTTTACCCACCTCTCCATTTTTTACTCCACCTTTTCAAATGTGGAGATAACCACAGAAGTAAACAATAGTGAAATACTGATTATTTAGTCACTGTAGTTGAATATTCTTCCAGCAAACTTTTCATGCCATTTTCGTCCATTGCATGTGGATAAAAAAGAATGCAAATGGATCATTTATTTCCTATGTGCTACTTCAGCCATCCCTTTAATTATGATCACCTTGATCAGGGCTTATCTTTTGGGACACTGGAGCTAATTCAAGCTCAGATAGGTTATTCATACTAGTGGGTTCCTCTTGGTCATCATTGGCTGTGCACTGGAGGGGGATCTGGGGTGAATGTTTTTATGTCCAATCCCTCCATATTGAATAGTGCGTTGACATTGTTTTTCTGACGCTGTTCCCATAGGTACCGCAGTGAGAAGGTGACAATCAGTTATGCAGAGTACATGGCCTCCCGCCAGCATTGTTTCCAGAATGGCACTCTTCATGCCCCGCCCCTCTACAATCATTACTCCTGACACACGGCTGCATGACCAGTCCCACTCCCCAGTTGCTGCCAACGGCTATGACATCATTGGGGCAGACGCCTCCTCTTCCTGGTCCAGTTACTTCTATTACTGCACCATTTTATGATGCTAGCTTCCGTTGCCAAGTCTGCCTTCCCACTGACCTAGGGGGAGGATGAGAGCGTGACAGGACATCAGGGGCCCAAGCCTTATCTCAGCCTTCCCTCCCAGCGGGGGTTCAGTTGGATTGGGGCTCCATGCCTACGAACTGTCGTGAGGTACAGAAGACCTCTAGGAGTGAAAGTGCTGCTTCGGACTGATCTGTTCCTGGGTGTTACCGACACTCTGGAAACTTGAGTTGTTTGTTATGGAAGCCCCCCAGATCAAGTAGGAGCATTCCCCTGGCAGTCTGGGCAACGGAGTCCAACGAAACATTTTTTAGGTTCTTTTTAATTTTTTTTAACCTCTGGTATCTGTTGTGTACTGAGAGCTGGTTGCAGTCCCCACGCATCACAGGCGGACATCATGATATTGGGGAGAGTTGAACACCCGGATAGCACCCCATCCTCATGGACAGAAAACGTGAAAAATTAATCCATTATTTAAATAAACCCTTGAAGGCTTTAAGGCTCAGATCCTTGGTAGGTTGGATCCTTTAGAAATCCTTGTGGTTTAGAGTTTTCAGACAGACCTTGGTGATGAAGCCTGCTATGAAATACAATGCTGTTTCGCCTGTAAGAGCAGCACAGCACATGCTGTGTACTCAGAGGAAAAGATACTCAAGTGTCCCTGGACAGTCTTTGTTATGACCAAGTTTTGTTTCCAGATATTTGTAAGAGATAGGATTAGGGCTGGGGAGGGGCTTACAGAGCAGTGACTGTAGTCATACAAGTGAGACTAGTGACTGAAATTTGTTTAATTTAAGCTAATAGTCTTGGGGACCTTCCTTTTGACAGGATAGCCACTTTCTCCAGTATGACTACTGATCTTAGGGGCTGTGAGTGTTCCAGTTTATAGCAGGCCTATGGAACAGTGCTGTGTAGTTTCACTGGTAAGAGTTATCTTACTCAGTTTAGTCATTGCCACATCCAGGCAGTGAGTGGGGAAATCTGTATTACCCAAACTGCATGAAACTCGTGTGCATTCTGTATTTCTTCTCCCATGGTTGATGGTCACAAGGCATCCTCTTTTCTAAAAGGAAGTTACCAGTTGTTATTCTGCAGATCGATGTCATAAACTCTAGATTATGACACTCTTACAATGAGGTAACCAGACTTCAGAATATAATTTGGGGTGGGTTTGGATGGTTTGTTTTCCAAGCTTCTGGAGTAAGTAATGATTGGGGAAGAAAATACGAGTGCATAGCAGTCATGGCTCTTTGGTTATGTACATCTTTAGAGCCTGCTTGTGTGTTGTAATTGGCTGGTGTTTGAAGCCTGAAATTACGCCGTGGCATGGCAGGGAATAGGGCAGGTAGAAAGCTGAGAACTGCAGGGTGCTGCTCCTGGTCCTAAGGAAGCAAGGCACAACTGTGCCATTTTGCTTTGTGTTGATATGACGTTCTGCTGGAGGAGAGGGTTGAGGGAGATTACTCTGGATAACAGTGCAATATCGACCCAGCTTTCCTTCCCTATTGGGTCATTCTTACAAATTGCCACTTTTCCCTTGTGATCTTGTTGAAAAGCAATTGATGATGAAAGGATTGTTTCATGACTTCCTGCTGCTGAGAATAAATGAGTCTTGTTATAAACCACTCCAGTTTGTAATTACTCTCCCAGGTGCCGTGTAGTGATGGGGGAGGGTGGGGTCAGCTCCAGGCATACCACTCACCTTTCAGCTGTCAAACAGTATGATACATAGGGCTACACTCATTACTGTTCAAGTGTTCTATGTTAGAATTTAATTTCTAAAAGGTTTAAAAAAAGGCAAAAAAATGGTGCTAAAACTTCACCCCTGAGCACGCTCGGTGAGACTGGTCATGCAGGCGTACAGTGCCAGGCTTTTCAACTATACTGTTTCTTTTTCAGATGTTTGCCCTGTTCTCTGTGTCTTCAACAGTGTATAGTGTTTTCCTGATTTCAGTTTCTTTGACTAGGGGATGACTAAGGGGTGGGGCGGGGAGGGTTAGTTGTCATTTTTTTAAACAACAGAATTTTAGGATTGAGTAACTTGGTTGGTTTAAGCCTGAAGTGGGACAGATGGTTTGGAACTGGGGAAGTCTTATCCTCTCCCACTTGTATTTCCCCACTCAGTCTGTTTAAAAAAAAAACAAAACATAAATGCCTCTAAATATGTACTGTGTTCTTGTCTTGTTGCAGTGAGAAGAGAACCTGGCAGATCAGAAACACTGGTCTGTTGCCTAAGGAACAGGCCCTCTCAGCTTTAGTCCCATAAGGGTCCAGCTATAAAATCAGTTGAAAACTGTGTCAATAGCTAAGTCAGCTCAGAGAAATGTATGACAAGGACAGGTGGTCTCAGGAAATAATCCCGTTTCTAGATCATTACATGGCAGCTATGCATAAGGATGAAGGAGGTGCATTAGGAACAAATTGCAGTTTACTTCAAGACAGAGACAACCAAAATCAGTGGCCAATTGAGCTGAGATTTTTTCCGTGGTTACTTGGCTAGGACAGCTGGTTAGAACTACTCCTCAAAGCAACTGTTACCTGGTTTGATCTGGATTAACTCATCCTTGGAAGCAAGTGCCTTTTGGTCTAGAAGGGCTTATTCTCATGACAACCACAACTGATAAATAATCTCACTGCAATGATGAAATGTCTTTGTTTTACAGTAACTACAGGAGAATGTGATCACTGGAGTCTGTCAGTGTTGAAATGTTTCCACTGTGAGGTTCTTAATTATTTTTTTTCATGTTGTTCAACAGTCAATCTCAACTGAAGCCTTTTCAGTTTAGGAATGTTATATGGTCAAAATATCACATATCTACAATTTATCAGAACAAAAAATCTGTAAGGAAATCTAAGAGTTCATTTTAACCTTTGCACAGAATAATTTGTTTTCCTAGTACATTAACAAACCTCTGCAATCTTCACTGACCATTAGTGCTGTTTTCTGTTTGTATTCAGAAACTACATGTTGTTTTGTTGGGGTTGTTTTCGGTTAATTTATTTCCTTAAAGCAGGAGACCTCTTTTGACCTACAGTGCAGAGACGTCAGACCAATTCTTTATATTACACTTGGTTGCCTCCTACCTATATAATAATTTCTGAGTGTAAATAATTGAACTCTATCCTCTAATGAAGTATTGTAGAGAATAAATCATAATGGATAAAGATTATTTGTACTGTCCTCTTTATATGAGTTCTCGCAGCCTTTATGCGGTATAAGATGAAATTTTTCTCATCTAGAAAAACAAACAATGTATTTCAGGTATGAATAGCAAACATGTAGATTACACCACATATTCAAAACCAGGGATGTTGCCAGAGTGGGATGACAGCTGCCTGGAAACACACTGATAATCAAACAAATTCACTAGAAGAAAGCAAGGAAAAATAGTAGGAAAATTAAAATCAAATATTAGATATATTTCATTAATAATGGCATAGCAGTGTCTTTGTATCCTGAAATAATGTTTGCTTGAAAATAACTTTTTATCAGTTGTCATGATGGTGAAATGTATAAAGCACATACATACAGAGTACTGTAAATCTTCCTGAAACTCAAAATGTTGTTTGGGTTTTTGTCTTCTAAAATGAACTGACAACAAATTGTCAATGCTTTAGGGCTATAGTCTTGAGGTGATCTAAAAATCTTATTTCAGAGGGAAGAAACACCCATCTTTCTAGATTCTTACTATTTTAATGTTTGCTTTGGACAGGATTAGCTGATTTGTAGAATAGTTTTGAATTGTATCTCTGGCTTACGTGGTTTTTTTTCCATACATTTTGAGATAATTGTTAACTTTTTATCTATGGCAGATGTACAGTTAGAGATGCTACATTTTCTGCTTGTGGCTTGGGAAGGGCAGCCCTGGATGTCAGTAAACAGTCATAAGACCCAAAAATCCCACCAACCAAAGAGGGAGGGTAGTTTTGACTTAAATATGCCTGAGAAAGTCATTTATCTCGGTGCAACTACAAATCAAAAACCTATTTTCAGGTGCTGGTGCTTAGGAAGGCTAGAAAGTAAATCCCTTAGGGAATGTGAAGTGGATGCTGTGGCCAATGTGATTTCCAGGTGAATTCCGGTTGAATTTCCTTTTGTGAATTCTGAAGTTACCCATTTCCCTACCCATCCACTGTCATGTGCCCAGGGGAGTTACCAAGTATATTCTCTCAGCTTTGTTGGCAGGAAAACAGTGACTTCATTTGTGTATTTTAGTGTCATATATTTTTCCTTAATTGATTTTTTTTTTTGTTTCCTGTTGAATCAGTCAGACATAAAATCTTTGTCTGGTGTCTTTCATCAGAGGTTCTTCCATGCATGTTGCATTCTGTGACTGCAGGAACAACTCAGCAGCTCTCAGGGAGGATGAGGCCAGGTAGAAGGGTGTTACATATGACTGCACTCTGAAATAGGTCAATCCAGGCTAAATATAAAACAGGATAATTCTCCTGGAAACAGTTTCTTCTGTTGTTACTTCTGTTTAAAATAACAAAAAAAATGAATTAGTCATTTAGCGCTCACTTCTTTCTAGAACCAAATTACAGAAAGATTAGCAGAAACTTCTAGAGGATGCTTCAAATGAAGAATACTTCAGTGTTTTTATTTTAAACACAAAAAAGAAACTTGTTTGTGATTGAAAAATGCCATTTTTATCTTGAAGATAAAAATGAAAATCAGAACACTTTCCTATACAACTCAATAAATTAATATGTATACTGACAGTACATGGAGCAGTATGATAGGAAAGTTCCTGAGATGATTTTGCCACAGTCTGGGAAAATATGACTTGTGAATGTTTGATGATCACTCACAAATCACAGCAAGAATATCATTACCATGTTCTTTAAAACAAGTATGTAATTCTACAAGTTGAACAATATCCAGATTACAGGGCCATATCTTTTCTTTTTCTACAGTCAGCTAGACTGCTCTTATAATCAGATTAATTCTCGCATAAATTATGTATTATATGACCAGTTGATAGTATGTCATATATGTATTTAAAAACGGAATAGATCATGCAGTTTTGCATTCAGAGTCTTACTATGACTTTATTACTGGATATTAATATAACTTTACTTTGCTCATGCATGTTCATTCATTATGGTTTTGGATATATAATTTAAAATAGAGTAAAAGTAAAGGTAAAATGGTGTGAAAACCTAAACCTGAAGAGCTATACTTTAGGAACACAGATGAAAATCACACATGTCTTGTGCAATACTGTGGCACATGGTGCTCTCAGTGGGTGGTTATCTCCACAAGGATCTACTCCTATCACATTGGCAATCCACAGAAAAGACATAATTACTGTTAGAAAGCTTAAAAAACTCTTAGGAAATTCACATTTCTTCTGCTGATGAATTAGAAGGAAAACATATTACAAAATAGGTTTATGCTAATAATAGAATATCCTTGTAGTTAGTTGTTCCTACATTTGATTACACAGAGATATTTAGCTGAGCATTTTGTAAGATCAGTGTAAGTGCAATTACTTGTTACAGGATCTATGTTTAAACTGTGGCAACACAGAAATTACCATGATAGGTCTGTGTAACAATCTGCTACCCAATAAAATGTCTCCAGCAAGGATCAAAGCTTTTTGCCCTGGAATATGGAATATTAGAGACTTTGTTCACGATAAATTACATTTGGCCAAGTATTCTTTTTTTTAAATTAGTTTATTTTAGGACATCACCAGTAAAGTTGCCTGAAGTAAAGTTCCTATAGTTATTCACTTTATTTTAATCACGCTCATCTTACCTTTCTATGCATATTTTGTTGATAAATGCCAACAGTCATTATTAATGAGGAATAAGCCAGTGCATTTTAAAAATAACAAAAGGTCAGGTACTCTGCTATGTTTGGTTTGTCGCAGCAGCTGAACAATATTTACTGTGGGCTTTATAAGTTTATTTTTTAAATTCTTTTAAAAAAAAGGTGGAGGGAAGTAGCTTCCATTCAGGAACATTTTTATTTTGCTCTTGAGACCTTAACCAAACACATCAGTGATAATAAACTTAATCTTACATGATAGCTTCTTTAACTACCTATAAAATCTTGGTTTTGTATACTTAAATAGAATGAATCCTTGGGGAAAAACAAAAAGGGAAATTATTAACTTAAACCTCTGTCAGCCACCCACTGCTCTGAGAATCATGACGTTCTGAGTTGATGGGTTATTTGAGAAGCCATCAGGATTCCAAGTGATTTTAAATGCTTCTCTCCTCAATCTGGCATGGATTTCCTTATTTTCTTGTAAGCCTAATTGAAATTGTTTAATTTACCAGATGTTCCCCAAGATATTTCCATTCCATCTTCCTGAATGTCTTTCTGCTTGTACCACTTAGAAAATTACTTTTCAATCAGTTTCTCTGCTATGCTCATTATCCAGATAACAAATATTATTTGATCTCTTCATATTCTTCTAGTTTATTTTTAATTCATTCCTTTTCCCAGCATACAGGAAGCCATTCACCTAGACACAGATACAAGTTTATGAGAACAGGAGCTGTTTCATCATAAATCCTTCAACAGTCTATTTTTGTCTTTCTTGAAGGGCACAGGATGACATAGTAAGGGCTGATAAGATGATTACTTTAAGAGTCTTAGGCTGGTTAGGCACTTTCATGTGAGCTCTCTAGGGAAGACACTGCTCCATTAAGTTATTTTACTGTCAGTGCTAGGAGAATCATCTTCATTTTCAGCCTGCCTATGACTTTTAGGGGTCTGTAGATTGCTTCTGGATAGTCTGAAAATTAACCTTCCTTATGAAGTGTGTTATCTGTGATATCAGTACTCCTTCCTTACAGACCAAGGTCTATTAATCACAGTGAGCTAGACAGAAATTCTGGCATAGTCGCAGTTTTCCTAAGGTTGGCGTTTGCTGTGTAGCTGGAGGATGTTCTGGTAGCAAAATGGAGCTGGTTGTAGCTGCCTCATCCACTGGTGTGAAGATGCATTTGATTCCTGGGTGCCCTCTGGTGCTCCTAGGCAAGTGGATGCTGCTGTGCAGTCTGGTGAGGGGGACCAGTGCAGTTTTGAGCTCTTTGGTTATTTCCTAAAGGACAGAGCAGAAGGAGAAGAGTTTGCTCATGCAAAGGATGAGTACGGTTTCCCTCAGTGCTCCCCTAGGCTCCTGCTCTTGGGCCCTGGTTTGTGCCTTTTAAGACTTTGGGTTCATGATGACAGAATCAGGCTGGAAAAGATCCCTGAGATCTTCGAGTCCAACCTTTGAGCAAAAACCATCATGTCAACCAGATCATGGCACTGAGTACCGCATCCAATCTTTCCTTAAACACCTCCAGGGATGGTGACTCCACCACCTCCCTGGGCAGCTCATTCCAGTGTCTAAATCACCCTTTCTGTGAAGAAATTCTCCGTGCTGTTCAACCTAACCCTCCCCTGGCACGGCTTAATACCATGTCCTCTCACTTGTTGCCTGCGAGAAGAGGCCGACCCCCACCTGGCTACACCCTCCTGTTGGGGCCTTGGAGAGTCTTGGTCTGTCACAGCTATTTGTCCTCTCTTCACATATACAACGTTCAGCACCCCACTGCTCTCCGTCTCTAAAAGGAGCTAATTACTAAGCGAACTTAAACATACCTGAGAATACTCAGGCTCCCTGTCCCCGCTGCTTCCCCTCAGTGCCCCACAGCGCCAATCGAGCTCTTTTATCTTCAGCAGTGCCCCCGACAGAACCAGCCCCGCGGCCTTCAAAGAGGGACAGAAGCAGCCACCCTTCGGCCCGGGCCG
>VZRL01000444.1:445119-517846 GCA_013397895.1 Origma solitaria | reverse complement strand
GGCGGCGCTTGTCGGGGCCAGGAGGACGAGGCGGGCCGCGAGGTGTCGGTGGGGCGCGGAGTCCCGGTACGACAGTTTGCCTGGGCGGTGAGTGCGGCTCAGTGTTAAGCGGGGTGGGTGAGCAGCTAGGGAAGCGCGGCCGCCTCCGCCATCTTTAGGCCGCGGCCCTGGAGCGGCGCGGCCGGGACAGGGCGGGGGCCGCCGGCAGGAACAAGGGGTGCCCGGGTCGGGGCGCCCTGGGGAACGGCATGAGCCGAACTAGGGCCCAGCGCCGCGGCCGGGCCCCGGGGTGGGGTGTTCTTGAGGGCTGGGCGTGAAAGCGGACAGCAGGGCCCCTCTCCTCTTTGCTGTGCAAGTGTCTATTGGCGGCTTCGCCCGAGTCTCTTAATCCTGCCCTTTTTACTTCTTTCAAGTTTTTTATTTTTTAATAAATGGCCTTGGGTCTGAGCGGAGATTGGGTTGTGGCTGCTTGAAGATAGGGCTGGGAAGCTTTGGCCGTTACGGGCCATGTTAGATACGTCAAATTTTCTACTTACGAAGTCTTTCACAAGGGTAATCCTCTGTGTATTAAGGAGAAAGAAGAAAAAGCCACAGACGGGTTAGTATTTAAGCTTCTGAGATGCGGAGTAAGATAACTGCACTTACCAGTAAAGGACGGTCTTAGTTCTGTAGGACTAATAAACATTGATAAAAGGAGGGGAAACAATATCTTAGTTTTTCTTATGGATCCTGAGAGGGCTGTTGCTCACATTTTGTGTAATGCTGTACAGCAACACTTGTTACAATATGTTCCCTGCAGTGTAATAACACGCAGCGGTGTGCAGCAGGCACTTGCTTGTGCTGGCATGGTGGAGGGGCTAATGATCATGTGGTGTCACATTCCACTGATTGAGACTCATCAGCCTGTGCATGGGTAGCAAACCTAGGGGACCTGTTCAACTTGAAAAAAACCAGCTCAGCCTTTTTCCCTTGGAGAAAACTTACTAAACTTCCTGCCTTTTTAGAGAGGTGTGTTATTTCTCTCCTGGTGACCATTAGCCTCTTTGTTATGAGTAGATAGTTGTGTGGTCTCAAATATGGTATTTTTTAATACTAGCAGTTGCTTGAACACGTCTGTTTGTCTGACAGAATTGTCATAGGTAAGTAGTTCTGTGTTCTGCTAACCTTGTTCCTCATTATATCCTTACTTGCAATTTTTGGGTGCTATTTGGGGATCTCTTTGTCTATTTAGGCAGTAGTCTCTCATCCTTTTTGCAGCATATGTTTATTCTTCTACGCTTTTCTCAAACTGTACTAGCCTTCCTTTAAGAGAGACAATATTGCATGTCAGAGAGTTGATAGTATGCAAACATTATTGTGCCAAAATACTTCAGGGTTCCCTGCACCTAAATTCTTTTTCAAGTAGACTGACATTTACTTAGTGATTTGCTGCAATATTCTGCCATCGTCTTACTCTTAAGAATATATAATTATCAAACATACTTCAAAAATCTGATTCTTAACATCTTGTTCAGTTTTGTTGTAATAGTTCTAATGAGAAGATCTAAAAATGTAGATAGTGAAAATAAATGAAAGTATTGAAAGATTGGGGGAAGTAAAAACCTTTGAGCTGCAGAGAATGTTAGGTGTGAGTAACTACTCCTAGAGCTGCTAAAACCTTTTGGCTTAAATGCTAGTCACTAAAAGCAGCCTTTCCCTGTTGCCCGAAGTGCTGGTTCTCCATCGAACCCTTGGAGCAGTAAACTTTATACTGTTTGGTCTATTGGAATTGAAAATTTCTCATCAGTTTTGTATTTGTGTTATCAGCACATGAAGTAAAAACGTAATAATCCTAAATTGTGCTTGAGATAGAAGTACTAGGAATGCCTTCTTTTGCTGCATCAGAGAGACCTTGATTTGAGGAGGGGCTAAAAAGTCTCCTGTTTTGTTCCCATCCCTAGCAGATGAGTCCTCACCTGAGAAAACCAGTTGCATAGAAGACATTAGGCTGAGTAGCAGTATGGAAGGAATACAGTTTAACTTTTACTGGGATGATTCCGTGCAAAATATTTCACTTTGTGCATCTGCTAGCCAGGTGTCTAGGGAATTTCAGTAGTTGGTTCAGTAATACTGGAAATTAAAATTATTTTAGCCTTGCTTAGATAGAGGTTATAATTTAGAAACTACTTGTAAAAACAAGCCAGAACCTATCTGCAGTGTGTTTGTGAATTTTACAATATTTATTCTTTATTTGCTATGTTTTCTTTCCTGATATCGTATTGTTTCATTATTGGAAGTAAAAACACAGATATGCAAGCTTGGTTGGTGTAATTAATAGAGAAACTGAGCATTGTTAGGTCTTGGTGGTGGGGAAGAGATGTGCTGAAGTTCTTTCAAAAGATTAAAACCTTAAGGTAGCCTTGGGTTTTGCTTCTTACCATAGAAAACATCTGAAGGTAAGAGCAGAGAAGTGCTTTCTGATAGCTAACTGGTTTTGATTTGTGTTTTGCTGCTAATTTTATTTCAGTTTGGAGCATCCGTGGTCTCCTATTTTCCAAATGGTGCTAAACTTCCCAGCAATCTGTTCTTGCACACTAGTACTTAAAAAAGCTACTCAGCATTCCATAGTGTCACTTCTGGTTCAACCTGCTCTCCACATTCAGGCTGGGTGTACCAGTCATTCTGTTGTGAAATTTGAAGTGGGGTATGAAGTGTATATTTAGCAGGAAAGCAAGTGATGTGTGGTAATACTACTTTTGCCAACACGTCTGCAGTCCAGGCAGTGTGTTTAGAGTGATCACAGACCCTGCTTTGTTGCGTGCTGTGATCATGGTCACCATGTATACAGCACTCTTCGCCTATGGAGGCATACTAGAGACCAAGTTATTCAATGCTCTGAAACTCAGGTAACTGGTACTGTTCCTGTTTTACCTCTGCACCAGAGTTGGTGGTTCTGCTCTAAGCAGTTTCACTATTTGTGGCTTTTTTCACATTTTCTCTCACTAGTAGGAGCAAAGACTTGCTCTACAGTATTGAACTTCGCTATTGACTAACCCTGATAAAGCTGGTGTTGTTTCAAACAATTACATGGAAGTGTTCTTACACATACAGATACAGAATATAAAAACGTGTGAACAATTTTTCACATTCTTTAGACACACATGAAAACATTTCTTCTTATATACTGCATCGAGTAACCCTGGTACATTTTTTTTCTATCAGGAAAAGAGCTAGAAGTTTATCTTCAATTTCATTTCTCCTTTATATAGGATTTTTTCCATACACTGTTGAGTCTGACCACTTCCAATTTTCTGTTTGCTTTGTTAGTTGATTTTGATGCAAAGAACAATAACATGCCATATGAGCTCATTGGTGCTATTTAATTAGTCTTCAGTATAATGAAGTATGTTGGTTCAGAAAAATAAATTGTTAACTTTTGAAGCTTTGAACATGTTACCAGTGTAGTTGTAAATTTTACTTAAGCTAGAATTTTTGGTCCTTTTAAATAATTAAAAACATAGTATTCTTCTGCCAATCTGCTTTTGGTACCAGAGTTGATACAGTGGTGCAGGCAGCTGTGCACAGGGACCCTTTCTGTGAGCAGAATTAAGATGTTTGGGTTTAGTCTGGCTCACTTTTCTGTTTTGGCCTGTGTGTTAGAAACACTGGTTCTGGAACCAGTGAGGTGGGAAAGAGGGAGGTGATGGCAAATACCTCTCTGCCATAGCACTGACTTAGGGTGCACTGGGTGACAGTAGGCATGTGGAGAGACAGCATGCGCTGTTCTGAGTTGGTGTGACAGATCAGTTCTTTTGAAAATACATCCCTAAAATTATGATCATGTCTGCAGTACCAAGTTTTAATTCAAAGCAGTTGGTTATGAAGCTTGGAATTTAGGTAGCTCTTAGTCACTCACCTGTGACTTTACCCAAAAATGAGGGCCGTGAAGTTGAAGAGTTTGGTGGGATAGGCCAAAAGCAGTTTTGCCACTAGAACTATAGATTTGTTGCTACTGATCAGTTCTGTATAATAATGTGTTATATAATTCAATATGAGCACATGGCTACTTGAATTAATCCATGTTTCTGGGTTTGGACATTTGAGGATTCCTTTAAATTACTATTCCAATTCCAAAAGAAACAGGATACAAAATAATATGTTAATGGAAGAATGTTAATGTGTCCTTCTTTTAAAGAGAGGCCAGAGACTGGGTAACAAGGAGCCTGTAGTATTTTATGGGTTTGGTATAGTTGTGTTCATGGTGAAGTTTTGGCAGCACAGTGATTTGTATTTTACTGTGGGTACAGGAGTACTTATCTGCAGTTTTGAGTTTGATAGGAGCTGCACTTTGAGCTGGTTACGTAGTTCCACAGCTCCAGCTAATGGAAGTGCTGGATTTACAGCCTGAAGGCTGTGGACCTTTGCAGTCATCTAACCTGGCATGGTGTTGCCACATGGTAACTTCCCCTGCTTCTGGTCCTTTGGTTTTCCTCCTGGGTCAGCAGAGTCATTCCCTGGAACTCAGTAGTCAGTTGCCTGACAGACTGCTCTGAGTTTTGACTGAGGTTAGCAAAAATGGTCCCTTAACACAGAGCAGTTCCTTAGGTGCTTGTCCAGTGTCGTCATCAGATGCTCATGTTGGCTTGAAGGAGGGGTCATGGGAGGGAACACACAGTTGGGATCAAGCCAGGACTGCTTTGTTTTTGGTCACAGCAGTTTTAGTTTGGATTTGGGTCACCTCAGCAATTGTCTAGACTCTTCCCACAGTGTCGAAGTTCCCTCAGTAGCTATCGCTGCACTAAAATTGTGTGGTCACAATAAGCAGTGACAACTTCTACCCTTGTCCTTCTTCCCCTGTCCCAGTAAAAATCACTACTTACCTTTGAAAATTTCTTCTGTTGAGCTATGTTTGTAGACAAACCATTGCACCTCTTTGCAGAGGCTAGTGAAATGTTACAATTATACCACAAGAAAAACTGAAGATTGTGCAGAATTGCAAGGAGGAGTGCAGACTGAATGAGTATCAATATGGTATGTTCATTCTGCAATATTTGCACTGTTTCTCAATTACAGAGTTGGGAGCTAAGTTCATACTAGAATCAGTCATCAAACTGTATTTTGCAATCTTTTTCTACGGATGGATGCAAATATTTTGGTCTCCTTTGCAAGTCTAAAACTAATAAATAAAGTAACTATTTCTAATAAAATCTTTTGTAGACTCTTAACTAATGTAATGACCCACAGCATCCAAGCTTTCAGTATAGTAAGATGAAAATACTGACCTAGAAATGGTGAAAAATGTGCTGCTTTTGACAGGAAAATTTGCTGATATTTTCAAGGCAGGAGATATGAAGTAGGAAAGAAACGCTAAGAGATTTTAGAGTTTTGGAGAACTCCAGCTTTTAAAACTGAAGCTCTCTGGTGATATGCTGTTCTGCTGAATTGTCATTCTCATGGGGACTTGACTCCTCCTGTATTTAGGGAAAATCTGACGCTGAACTCTTTCTTCATGAAAGGCTTTGTGTGAGTTTGATGTATGTGAGCTTGAATTTCCTTTACTGACTAATGCATTGATACAGAAGATGACCACATGCTATTTTTGAACACTACTAAATGGTAAAAGTAAAGGCTGTTTACTATAGAACTTAAATGTGGGTTTTTTAGCTGTGTATGTGTATATATATATATATATATATATACATGTATCTCTATACGTATGTGTTTGTAACCATATTACAGGCATTTGCATGGCTCATAACCCACAAGCAAAGACCAGAAAA
Source organism: Origma solitaria (assembly GCA_013397895.1). Lineage (NCBI taxonomy): Eukaryota > Metazoa > Chordata > Aves > Passeriformes > Acanthizidae > Origma > Origma solitaria. Next base: position 512,087 of record VZRL01000444.1, on the reverse strand, counting down.
CATATTCCTGGAAAAAATTGGCTCTGTGATTCCAGTTAAAAGAAAGTGTATTTCTAATTCATTTTCAATTGTATGAGATGGGTATACATCACCCATCAGCTTAGAAAGTCTTCTAGTATTGAAAGTTTTTTGTTATAGAAAAGATATCTAAGTTGGTTATGTTTGAAAATAGGTGAAAATTTCTGATGAAACTTAGAACTGCTCAAGTGATATCTATAATTTTATCCACCGCAAGCTTGAAACTACAATAAACAGCACTGTTTATTTTTCCTGTTGTGAGTTTGTTCCTCATGGAATGAAACAGTTTCTAACCTAACCGCTGGCAAACAGTGGTTTTGCATTAATCTTCCACACCAAACTGTGGCAAAAGAATAGTTTGCATATATGCTAGACTTTCAGACCTTAACTGAAGCAGATAGTGAGAAGCTACACTTCTGAAGATCTTCATCCACAAAAATAATCTTCAATCAGAACTTTATTTGATCACAATAACTTTGGAAGTGCTGTTTTCTTTGACTGTTTCCTTAATTTAATGGGTGTTTGATTGGATTTATTGCCGGGTTTCTTGTTTTTAACTCCTTGGCTTCAACAGCAAGTCAAAAATATGGGCAGCATTGATAATTAGCAGAGTCCATAAGGCTTGTTTAGCAACACTGTGTGATTCAATAAGGTTTGAATTGTTTGCTGCAATTTCACCACTTTTGCTTAAGGGTGTCTCTTTATTAGCTAAGTCTAGGTATTACAACTGTAGGTATTAATTTGCATGTTTTTCTATAAACATAGTTGCCAATTTAACTACTCTGCTGTTGGGGCAAATAACAAATTTCTGTGTTGGATATGTATGTGTGCATCTGCTACATCTTCTTATGAAAAGAGAATAAAAAATCCCTTCAAAAAGCTCCTTGGATATTGTGAAGAAAATGTTGTGGGGTGGTATATTACATGCCAGTTATTGTGCAGTGTGGATGTACAGTTGTTTAGTCTCTTATTTTCTTCCATTGAATACATGAGCTATGTAAATAACCTTGAGGTGGCCAGAAGATGAGGGATCTGCACAAAGACTCCACCCCTGGATGCAAGTTAAGGCATTGGTGATGAATGGATTTTACCATTAAAATATGCCATGAAATAAAAAGTTCTTTTATCGTGAAGAGTTCTACTGAAGTATAAAATGTGGCGAGAAGTAGAAAAAGGATCTGTGAAATATAGTTAATAACTGCTGAAAAATACTGCTTTTAGTTGTTTTTTGGGGTTTTTTAGCCCTCTTACACTGCTCACCATATAAAGGCCCATTTTTTCACATGATTGCACTATCATCCTGCACCTTGCTGCCCCTTCCAGACATCAGTTGCGTAGTTGTGGAAACTTAAGACACTCTTCTGCCTTTATTTGGCTCAGAAAGTGGTATGGCAAATGCATTGCTTTGTCAGAAGATGAGCCTGAGTAACGTCAGAGGTGGGGAGAGAGGGACAGGGAGTGAGCATTCCTTGGGTCATGAAGTAGAGATTTTCTCAATTCTTTTGACGTTTGCAAGTTCTTTTCTGTGCAGAAGCAAATGTTGCAATAGCTCTGGATATGTTTGGTAATCATTCAAAATGTGAAGGTTGTGAAAAGTAAATCTTTGTAACAAGTTACAACTCTTATTAATTCACAAATTTTGCTAAAAAGACTTTGGTGTCTTGTCAGCATTGAATTTGCTACTCTTAGGGTCTCAGATACTTAACTGTGTTTAGTGTGTTAAAATGTATATTTCTGTTCCGTAGTTTGAATGAAGAGAATCAGTCTGTTGCTAGATTATATGGACTTTGTTTTCTTAATCGTCAGAATTTCAGTAGGTTGTGCCTGAAGCAAAGACAATTTGCTGTGTTTCCCTGCTTGAGTTTTGCCCTACAAACTGCCATATTCCTTCTAGTCTTTTCCCCTTCCACTGATAATAAAGTCCTATGAAGAATTTTTTTTTGAGAATATCTTGTCACTCTTTCTCCTCTTTATCTGTCCCTGTCCATCCCATATGTACCAAACTTGGGTCAAGAGGGACTTGAGGAATGGGTCACCAGGAGCACCTGGAAATCAGCAAGGAGACCTGCAGAGTTCTCCATGGGCAGGCAGAGCTTCATGGATTTGTACAAGCTGCAGAATGACTGCACAGTGGGCTCACAGAAGAGAGCCAGAGAGCTACAGTCAATGCCAAGTGAATAGGAAACAGCAATATGTTCTCCTCCCAAGTAAGGCCAACTGCATATTGAATGAAATGGAGGAGTGTCTCACACAGATTCAGCTATGACTTTTTTGTTCACCGAGTTTTGATCTTATAACCAGCTGAAGAGTATTTTGATATTGAGGATTAGCAAGGATGAGAGGCTTTTTGTTTTCTTTTACACTACTTTTCATGTTATCTTTTTAGTGTTTGTCATGGCATGTTAATGTGATTTAAATGTCCATTCTGAAGTTTTGTTTCCTAACAAAGTAGCAGCTTCAAAGTAAGGCAACATCAGTAATTACTTCAGCATGAAAACCAAGCTAGTTAAGGTGAATTGCTGTTCTCACTGTGACTCACAGTAAAAGACAGTTTGGGTTATAGTCTAAATGCAGGTCTTGACAAATGCTAAGCAGGAGTTGAGATAAAGGGGTATTTTGGAAGTTTAGAGGGAGGTTGAACGTTTTATAAAATTAAAATACTGTGAATGAACTTTAAGGTAAAGCCAAGGTATCCAGTTGGTTTGCTGTCGTGATTTTACTATTACCAAATCCTGTGTATCTTCCAGTTGAGGTTTAGGTGCAAGCTGCCGCACATCCTCGTGCTGTGTGTAGTTGCTTCCATGTTTATTTTGAAGTACAACTCAAGAAGCTTAAGCTCACAGAAGTTGCTTTTGTGAGGTGCAGAAAGGCAGTGATTTCAGGCTGTTACAGTCATGAAAGCAGTTTTCTTTACTGTGGCCAGAGAGGTAAAGCTGAAGCCATCTGAGTCCTGTGAACTGAAGTATTTTGAGGGTTTTAGTAATGTATGTAAGCACATGATCTTCTGTAAATATGTCTGCTTTGGAATGAGTCAAGGGTTCAGCTTGAGCATAAAATGAGGAATGTTTGTGATGTGATTGTTAGGTATTTGCTGAGTGCTAGAAATCCAAAATTTGAAAGCAATGTTAAAGTATGTGTGACTTCCATGCAGCTAAGCAGGCTCAACTGTTGAAGCTTAGGCTCTGTAACCCTGTGCTTTCAGACTGGCTGTTTGAAGGTGTTCTCCCTTGGGATTTTAGATAGCTCCATTTGTCTGTAAGTTTGCTGTGTTGTTTCAGGGGTTCTGGAGCACTGTGTGTTTTGATGTGGATCTTCAAAGGTGGAGGCCCTTTTTGTCAATTAAATATCAGCACTCCTTTTCCTGCAGAGAAATTTGGATTCCCTTTGAATCCAAAACTGCATCAACATGATCACATTTTGCCATGTTGCATGTTCTGTCCTTTCAGACTCCATGTGTATACGTTTGGGTTCTTTTGAAAATCCACTGTTTTGAGCTTCATGGTGAAACTGGGCATTATGAAAGTACAGAACTGAAGTTAACTAAAGGGAAAAACGTGCTGCTGCATTTTATGGTTTTGATTATGCCAGTGTAGTAGATTTTGGACTGTGCATAAAACAAAAAGCTTTGGAGTATTTCCAAGTAAGAACAGATCTGTGAACCTTTTGGGCAGAGTAGTTTATTGTGACTTAGACAACTATTAATTTAAGTATGTTTCTGCAATTTTAATGAAGAATGAGGTTTTTTTTTCATTTTCTATTGGAACAGTATGACTGGAATGGGGAAAGCTGCTGAATTCTTCCCTCTCAATTTGCGGGGTCAGAATTTATACCCCATTTCTAGGAAAGTTTAGCTCACAAATAGAGTACAATAGAGAATGGCTGCAGATGCATGTTGGGCGCACAGCATTAGAGCCCAGGGAAAATGTACTTGCTGCAGAGAATAGGGATGTTGCATAATAGCAGTGTTATATAATGCAGGTCAGTATTTTTGCCTTGAGTTTTTTGATTTGGTGTATTATGGACCTCTAGCACCTGTAGATAATTAAAGAGTCTCTCAAATGTTAAGAATGGTTTTGGTTTTAAGTTTAAACTTCCTGTACTCACATCTGCATGCCTTGTACAATTTTTTTTGAGATATGCATATAAAAAATGCACAAAAATGCATGCAGCAGTGCCTTTATGTAATTCAAAAGTGGGAATAAGATTTTTAAATACTCAGAGGTCAAGAATCTTACACAATTTTTTTTTACTGTTACAGGTCTGCTTTTGACTAAAAGGTTGGGCAACTTTACACTTCATTATTGAATCTAATTTTTAATATTTTTATATTTATATAATGTAAAATATATGTAATATATAGTATATATTATTATATGTTATATAATATGTATTTTAATGTACTTTTTGTATGTTATATTTTTATATGTTATATTCCTTCTTACTACACCAATTCTTTCTCATAATTAGTGGGAAAGATACTATTACATTCTAATGAAACCACTTAATCTGTCTCAAATCTGTTCCAAAATAAAAATACTACAACTTACATGTAATAAGAAAAATACTCAAAGCTACATTTTTGATTTTTTTTGTCTCACAGAGATGTAGAATTTACAGACATTGGGTTATCTTGTTTTGTGAATCTGATTAAATGTTTTTCCAATGCAGCAGGAAATTGAAACGCAAAGCAGTTTGGAGAATTGGTCAAATTAATATGTTCTTCACTACATCTGCAATTTGGCATAGGTTTGGGGGTTTTTTTCATATTTTCTTCTGTGTTTTCTGAGTGGATTTATGTGCAGTGAAGGAAATGTAAGATATTTTCTTCAGAAAAATGATGGCCTCTGAATAGAGCAGAAACAAAAATCTCATCTGCTGTGAGAGATTCATTAATTGGCAGACATTCAAATTAGTTTTGGCAAATTTCAAGTGTATCTTCAGAAACCTCTGGTGGAAGCTTGCTGCTGCTAATGCTGGTTTTAATGTGGTTTTGATAATGTGATTTTCTGATACTTGTAGGTTTTAAGCATACCTGCAGCTCACTTGCTCCATTCCTATCAGTGAGTGAAGCAAGGACATACAGAAACACTGATTGAAAACTAATCTTTTGCTCAGGTTCATGTTCTGTTTAAAAGAGGAATTATTTTGGGTCTAACTAATTTAGTTTAAAATATTTGGAAGACAGTTTACTTAAATGGTTTGCAGAAATGAAGAATCCTTTTTTTTTCTGTGTAACCCCTTGCCTGGAAATGTTATGATTTCAAGAACGTGTCTGTCACTCTTCTCAATCTTTAAGCAGGATGGCTGGCTCTGTTTCTGTGTAATAGAGAAATGGTGTGTGTACATGCATGTTTATTTCCTTTTTTTTTGTTTGTATTTTTTAATTTGTTTTTTGTTTATTTTTTTGTTGTTGTTTTGGGGTTTTTCTTGGTTTTGGTTTGTTTTGGGGTTTTTTTTTGTTTTGGTTGGTTGGTTTTGCTTTGTTTTCTAACACATAAAAAAATCACTGAGGATGGCAAAAATTCGAACATTTATGTCTGGAATATATCCTTTCACATAATTCTTTTGCATTGGAAAGACATATGATTCCCAGGAAAGGAAAAAGACTGGATGAGGAGACCAAAAAGAGCTTTCCTCAGGAAGGGGAAGTCATGGAAGGATCCAGTGCTGGTCTCCAGAGCAGAGATACACATTCTCCAAAAGGACAAAAGAAAGGCAGATCTTTTGGAATGTGGAATTATTAAGAGTTGATACTCTGTAAAAGAGGGAAGGGAATAACATGAAAATATATTTGATGTGATTGTTTTTCAGAGCAGGTATGTTTATTCAGATGTGCTTACAGATTTCTTAATACACAAATTTAAAAATGTAGAGATACGGTTTGTCAAAGATGACTATTGACAGTAGGACTTTTTAATCTAAAGATGTTACTAAAAGGTGTTTAGTTGTCTATACCTTGTAGATGTAAAAGTCCTTTCTAATGAAAGAAAGATGTATGGAACAATAAACTTGGCAAGGTGCTTTTGCATTGTGGTCTTCTTACCTTATTCTTAAGCCTCAGGAAGCTGAGATGGTTCTTCTCCAATTCTGTGTTTTTCCCAGAATGTCCCAAACCGTGGTTTGACCTCCTATATGCTGTTGCAGTGCAAAAAACGACTGTCAATTCTCACTGTTTCTGTTACACTTGTGAAAGTCCTTGCTTTAGAGTCTGTGTGTATTTTGTAGTAGAACTGTCTAATACATGTTTAAAGTAGTACTACACAGATACAATCAGGAAATTTTTAGCACTTACTTTCCTTTGCTGCCTTAGCCATTTCAGGGCAATGTCTTTTAAGCTTCAGCATGTTGTGCTTAGTGGGCAGCACAGGCTTTGCAAAGTAACTGGCTGCTTGCACTCTGCAGAATAACCTTCTTGGCTGCCATTTGGAAACAGACTTTTCTTTTGATGTGTTCGGTTTACAACTCACTGTATTCCACCCAAGTTGCTTTACCTTCAATTAATGATAGCATTAAATAGACAAGAATGTTTTAGTTACCAGTTACTGCACTTCATTAATGATGAGCTTTGTTTTTTGTGTAAACTGTATGAAATATGTCAAGATTATACATAAATCAGATTTTTTTTTCTTGCAATATTGAGCTGTCTATAAGTCGTGATGTATTTCATGTAAGCCATGACTCTTTTTGTCCAAGCTTTACCACCTTGGTGGTTTTAGTTTGGTTTGAATAGCCTAATTTGTTTTATTTTGATTTAGTGAAGTTAGGTGTGAGTTACTTTGGTTGCATGATTGAAGTCTGAATCTGTCAACTTTCAAAACTTAATGCAATGTCCATTTTCATATAAAAGGAATAGCCATATCCAAATAAGATGATAAAGTAACCATACTACAACATTAAATCCCAGTATTACCTTTGTAGCCTTATTTGGATACATGAATTAAGGGGTAACTGTTTTCTGTAATTGTCTAATACTGTATGTAACTTTTTGGTCGTTTGAAAAAGCAAAGAAATTCCCCAAATCCATCCGCTTCTACACCACGCTGCCCTGGGTGTGAGATTGTCAGATTTTTTCATTTTTAATTCTGGTCTCCAGTAAGATCCCTCTGATTGCTTGATGGCATTAGTAGACCTGGCATCCTTATGGCGCTAACAGGTTGGAAAGAAAGGCTTTCTCTGTAGTCTCTGTATCCCCAAACAGGGAAACTGATAAGGATGCATGGAAAAATGGAATACAAAAATGAATTTAACAGTTCAAATTATGACAAGGGTATAATGAATTAGAAGAAAAAGCAATTGGTTTGCAACATTACTGTCCAGAAATAATAAGTAAGAGCTGATTTATGCCAGATGTGAAAAAATCTTGCTGTTGCTTCTGATTGTATGAAGTAAGGAAAATATGGTTTCTTCCATTTAAATCCCTATTGATGAACTCTAAAATAAAGAAAATGTTTGGTACTTTGCTTAAAATACGAAATTGGATGTTACTACACTGGATTGCACAGTGTCCTCTAGTATTTGTTTGCATGTTTCTTCTCACACTGCCAATATAAAAGGAGCTTTAGCTAATAGACATGCTGAATTCTGACACTGTAGTTGATAAAGAAGATCTTAAGGAGAGCCTATTGAGGCTTTGGTTTGGCCCAACAAAAGACCAAGTAGGATACTGATAAGTGAAGCATTAAATCAGTATATTTGTCTGAATGATGTAGAGGTGTTTTGGAAAAAATGCTCTAGTTTAATTTGATGATTGTGTGCCAAAACCCTTTCTTTCTAAAGCTCCTTTGTTTGGAAGCTTCACTTGGGGTGTATATGCACTCATGTATATGCATGTGCACACACTTTTTATATATCGATTCATGGATTATATACTTGTCATATACATACATGATGTGATGAGGATATTGTGTGGATAAAACATAGTATTTGAGGCAGTTTTTAGAAGAAAGTGGTCCTAAGCAGCTGGATAAACAAAACTTTTTGCAGTGTTTGTAAATACTGGTAGAAGGCTTTTCATGATGGAGGCAGTGATCTCAAAAGTTGAAGAAACAATATAAATGCTTCATTTTTCTAATCCTGTGTTATCTCCCCTGTCATGTTCTTGTAGTTGTGATTTTACTTATTGTCTTGTCATAATCATGATTGTGGAAGGGTCTGTAGGCATGAAGAGGTGTAATTAACATGTTTATGCCTTTGGTCCTAGTTTTTGCTGATATAGATTGCATCTTAAGTGAAGGTTGTTTATGCTAATTTAAGCTAGACACTGATTGGACTCACCTAAAACTATTGCAGTCTAAATTGACCCATAGCAGACTTCATGCTTTATTTACTAGTGATAGTAGTGCCGAAAATTCCTTTGACAGGTTTTTTTTTCCTGGAACCTGAAAACCAAGTATTAACTTGTTGCTTTGCAGTGTTTCCCAAAAAAGGGATTTTTGTGTAATGTTTTCTTGCAAATATAGCTGATCAAATTTTTTTTGAAGGCCCAGCATATATCTTTGTCTGCATTCTTGGTCTCAGTTCTTGACATTTATTTTTGCATTGCCTGTTGGGGAATACAGATGTGTGGTTTTTAAAGAATATCTTCTTCCCTCTGGTTTAGAGCACTGATTGGTATAAGGGAGTGTCAAACTTCAGACTTGAGAAAGAGTAGTACTGGAAATTTTACCTGTTTCTGGGTCTTCTTGTGGTGTGGGGTTTTTTTGGTTGTGTTCATTTTCGTTGAGTTTTTTCCTCAGACTATTGAGTAAGCATTAAAACTACATTTAGGAGACATAATGGGCTTGTATGTTTAATGCCAACTTCTTCTGCTCATAGTAAGAAGTAATTTTCTCTTTTTTTTACTATAAACCCACTGCAATAAAATTTTACCTTTGATATTTAACGCTTGAAACCTTCTGTACAACAGTTTAATGCCTCCTGCCAAGCTGGAAGAGAATTTGAGATAGCCTTAGGGGGACTTGAAGAATAATTCCTGCAGGAGAAAGTTTGGATACCTTGTTTCAGGCAACCTTAATGTTGTAGTAGGTGTGTGTTACAGTGGTGTTCTGGAGTGGGAGTGTCTGGAGACCTGTGGTGTCTGGTTAGACCCCCTGGCATGGGGCAGCTTTCAGGCAAATGAGCCTTTCAGCCACCAGATGAGGGTTTGTTTTTTGAAAACTGTTCTCTATCTTCCCCCCCCCTTCATTACTTCATTTTGGTTACCAAGTTGGTCTAATAAGATGCTACACTTGCCAAAAGTGTTAAATTTCCTTACCTCCTTTAAGGCAGTGTGCTGTTTAGTTCGGACTTGTTTGTGTTGAACGGAGAGAAGCTGTAATGGCTTTAGCGTGGGAGCTGTTGTGTAGCGAGGAGCTGGGTGCTGTAGGTAGCTTGTTTGATAGCTGGCTTGTCACACTTTGTTAGCAGTGAAGAGAAGTGTGTAAGTCCTAAGTTTGCCGAGCTAATCACTGCTGTGTGCCAACAAACTCCCTGATATTTATTTAAAGGGCAACCTGCTCCTAGTGATTAGAAAGAGCCTCTTAAAAAGAATCAAACTCTGCACTGCTTTTAAGTATTCTTTTATATCTAGCGTTTCTGTCTTAGCTTTATTTTTATACTTAAAAAATTGAATTTTTTTTTTATTATTGGGATCCCAAAAAGCGAGATAAAATTTTAAAATTGGCAGGAAAACAACTTTTCAACTCTTTCAAATTGAGGATATGAGTATTTTAACTACTTAGGAAAGTGCATTCATGAATATACAAGCAGAGTATGCAATCTTTTTTAAAAAGAAATCTGCTATTTCCTTTTTTTTATTATATGTGCTTTGCTTTTGTGTAAACCATTAATTCTTTGTGCAAAGAAGCATTTCTAGGTGTTTTTTTAGTTTCCTTGATGACATTTCCAGTTTCTTTTGGTTTAAAATGTTTTCCAAAGTGAGTTCAGGATGTGGGGGAGAACATGTTCGAAATGAAGTTTGAGCTTTCATTGGTTCAGCATGTGTGAGTGCTTAGTCTGAAGTTAGTATATACCTTAAAGACTGTGTATATTGTAGGTTTTTTGTATATATAGTAGCTCTGAAGGAGTTGCTATGATTTCCTCATTTAAGTATTTCTTAGACTGAAAATTAGGTTTTGCACTCATTACCCTCTGTCAGAAACATTCTGATTATTGAAATTTTCTCCCTGTCCCTCACATTTTCGTAACATGCTCAGTGAGTCTTGTTTTGGGGGTAGTACACTCAGTTATCTTTATCAAACCTTGTTAGAGATGTAGTTCATTTATTTTGCTGTAATGGAATTGAAAGTATATCTACAGGTAGAATGTGATCTGTGGTCTATTTACAAGAAGTTATATGAAAGGAGTGTAATTTTAATTTTAGGTCCTAGAATAGGATGTTGAGTCAACCTTTGAAAACTTTTTCTCTTTTAAGAGTTAATTTATGATTAATGTGCTGTTTCCTATTTTTTATACTGAATCTGAAATATCCTCTGTTAAAGGGTCTTGCCATTTCTTGCATTTATTATAGTGTTCTACTGAGGATGTTCTTTTCCTGCACATTTTTAGTTTAGGGATGGTAATGCAAACTTAATAGTGATTGTATTTCAATACAGAATTCCTCTTGATAGAGAACAGAAGTATTTAACTGCTTTAATGTTGGTGTTATATGGCACAAGGGAAAAATAATAATTATTCAGAGAAACCTGCAAATGTTTTTTTGCCAAGAAACGGTAATTTCTGAAGTTGTTAGTCATCCTTGTAAACTTAAGTTAGGGGAGATCCTAATATGAGATTTCTGTCATTATTATGTGCTAACGTAGTATTTCACTTTTGCAGTCTTTCAGAAAGGACGTAGCCATGGCCACAGAAATTGGCTCCCCGCCCCGGTTTTTCCACATGCCGAGGTTCCAGCACCAGGCGCCTCGGCAGCTGTTCTACAAAAGGCCTGACTTTGCACAGCAGCAAGCGATGCAACAGCTCACCTTCGATGGGAAGCGGATGAGAAAAGCTGTCAACAGAAAGACCATAGACTACAACCCCTCTGTAATTAAGTACTTGGAGGTTAGTAAATTAATTTTCTGATTTTGGTTGAAAACTATTTCTTCTTGAAATTTGGGATTGTGTTTCTCGGTTTCCATAGAGCTGTCTGTAATACTGGGAGATCTACCGCTGCTGTCAACCAAACTTACAAATGCTCGTAAATTTGGTATATTGTGAATAAAAAGGGGAGGTTGAATGTTGGTGATAAAACTGCATGTTTTGTGTGTTTTCTGTAAATATTAACTTTTGTGTTTTGTCTTCAAATGCCAAGTTGGTCTGCAGTTAAATATCTTGTGTAATGTTCTGACTTTTCCTAAAAATTCATTATAAAGTAGTTGTTCTTATTTTTGTTTTGAAATTGAAGTTTCCCAAGATGGAAGATGAACCCTTATCCCTTCCCCTCTGAAATCAGGGAACTAAAATATTTTCATATCATTTTACTAAATAGCTCTTCAGCTTGCACTGTGGTCTCTGAAAGTCCCTTTCTATACAGTTAATAAATAGAGAAAAACTGAACATTTAAGTTTCATTGAGGAACTGTTTCTGTAAAAATGCTTATTTAGTTAACCTGATGAGATGGCATTACTTTCCTAAGATATAATATTCTCATCCAAGATTTACTCTGCAAGTTCTGGATGTTAGCCTAGAAGAAATAGAATGAGATCTAAATACTGCTATTGTTGCAGATGCAGCAGTAACATCGCAAAAATATGATGAAGTTAATGCCATGTGCTATGGCCAGTGCATGATCATAGTTTGAAGGTGTTAACAGTTAGAAGTTTTTATTAGTAAATGATCTGTTATCTTCTAAGAACTGTTCAAACATCAAACATTTTAAACATATTCTTATGTTTTAGGAATGCCCCAAAAGAGATTCTATTAGTAGTGGACTACTCTAAAAAAACAGTTTTAGAAGTCCAGAGCCTTTTTACTGTGGCAGAAATAAGTACCCTCAAAATTCTGTTCATTAAAACAGTAACAACATACGAACAAAAAATCAGATTCTCTGTCTGCTGACTTCAGTACAACTGATTTAATTTAATGTTTACTGAAAAAAAACTGAAGAAAAATGTGTAATTTGCTCTTCGCTTAAGAAGTTGTAGCAAACTATAGTGGTGTATGCTGGGAATGTTTTACCTGGAATTGTAATATGTTTCCAATATGTGCACAGATCCAAATTGGTAAGGTCTGGCACAAAGCCAAAATAATTAATTTAATTCTAAATTCATGAGAAGTGTTTTTTAAAAGGTTTTGTTTGACAGCTCACAAAATTTAACTACTTGAAGGCATTGTTATCCTTTGGTCTTCTAAGTTTCATCGATTTGAATGTGTTGTCTTCATGCTTGCGCTGCAGAGGTCCCTTTGTAGCTCATGTGGATTTCACGTGGACTTCATCAGCGCAGCTTCTAATGGTGTAAATCTTTGTCCTGAATATAAAGCCTTGACACTGGGCAGCGAAGTACCACTGCCTGTGCCACAATAATGTGCCTTGCTACATGGGACTGCTGCTTTCCTGCTGTTAAACTTCAGTTTCAAAGGAGTTGCTTCAGTCTGATGAAATTAACACTTTAAACATTCCACATGTTCCTTTTCCTGAGTCCAAAGTTGTAACAGAGTTCATTCTAAAATCCTTGGAGCACTTTGGAATTTCCCAAACAGAATCTCCATGTGTTTGTTACTTTCTGTTATTTAACAATGTAGTACACAATTATGAACCAGGAGTTGTTCCCTTCTTTCCAGAATAGAGTATGGCAGAGAGACCAACGAGATATGCGAGCGATCCAGCCCGATGCAGGATATTATAATGATGTAAGTAAAATATTCCTATTCACTGATGAAGTTCTGCAGATAAAATTTGTCCAGAAAATATGAATGATCCTGCATTCCAGCTGAGGTTATTTTTGTGTTTACAAAGAGCCTTAAAGCTATGAAGGGTATCTCCACTCTACATTATTTTGTTCTGTTGCAATCTGTGTCCATGAAGGGACCTTAAAGTTGGACAAGCTTTTAATTTCTGTGTATAAGAACTCTCACAGTGCACTGAGGTTGCAAAGCTGCTCTGGAAGATGCTATTTCTGGATGTTTGAGTTGTTAAATCATGCAGGCTTTGAGACACTTCTACCAACTTAGTTCTGGTAATATCCCTGCAAATGACAACCTTGCTTTTTCAGAAATGGGTGTTTAGAATGTGTGCTTTTCTTGAATTCTCTGATTTAAATGTCATTAGTAAATCTTTTCTTTCTTCTTTTACAGTTGGTCCCTCCTATAGGAATGCTGAACAACCCTATGAATGCTGTAACAACAAAGTTTGTTCGGACATCTACTAATAAAGTAAAATGCCCAGTGTTTGTTGTCAGGGTGAGTACAGTGTTGGAATTACTTAGTTCTGTTGTCCTAATTTAAATTTGACTGGTTCTTAACTGAATAAAGAAGCAAGATGCAATTAAAGCATCTTCAAATAAAACTACCATGTGGAATGTACAGACTACTTCTGTGTCCAGTCTTTCTATGGAGGGTTTTAGGAAAATAAATGGTAAGGTCTGAGTACACGAGAGTTCTTACTCTCAGAGTTTGAGGTGCAGTTCCTACTTTACTCATTACATTTCAGAGAGCTGACATATCTTGGCTCAGAAGAAAGGAAATTTGGTCTCTATGCTGTTTGAGTCTCACAGCAGCTTTTAAGAACTTTTTCATGATGTCAGAAGTATTTAGTATGGGTATTGTGTGCTAGAAATGTATTGGTGCCAATAAGCTATTTCTTCACTACAGCTAGAGTTTTTGTTTTTACACGGGGTTTTATCTTGTTGTTACAAAAGTCAAAAGTCTTCTGGCACAGTTCTGCATTTTTTCCTTCTTGTATCCTCTAGAAAGTCGTTTAGTTACTTCCATTTCCAGAGTCCCTGAAGAAGCTCATGATTTGTTTGGAGAATTGTGAAGAAATATTTGAATGTCATATTTGCACAGTTTAGTTAAATGTTTCTTTTGCAGTGGACTCCTGAGGGGAGACGCTTGGTCACTGGTGCATCTAGTGGGGAGTTCACTTTGTGGAATGGATTGACTTTCAATTTTGAAACAATATTGCAGGTAAAGTAGTCTGTCAAGATTTCTGTATATTTCCTTGAGGTCTTGGAGCATGTTTTAGGAACACATCTTCACCCTGTTCATCATGGGTCTGTGGTCTGAGAGCCTTAGAGGTCTTTTGTTCTGCTCTGATCCCATGTCGGGCTATGGCTGCAGGCAATTCACTTAATGCTTCTCATTCCACCTCCATCTGCTATATTAACTGTTCTCAAGAATGTACTATGAGTATTTGTAATAACAAAGAAACACTTTGGAAACAAAGTGCAAATACTCTTTATTATTTAGAAGACCATTGTATACAGAGTAAGGGATTTTTTCCCCCCCCAACATCTTGAATCTAGTTAGATCATCATTGTTCTCATTTCCTCATGGCAGCTGTTAAGTTGGAACTTTAGTAACTTCAGTGTTTGTGTGGATCAGACAGTATTTGAATGTGTTTGCTAGAAGTTCTGTTTCTGAATTTGCAGGCTCACGACAGCCCTGTAAGGGCTATGACTTGGTCACACAATGATATGTGGATGCTGACAGCAGACCACGGGGGATATGTGAAATACTGGCAGTCCAACATGAACAACGTCAAGATGTTCCAGGCACATAAGGAGGCGATTAGAGAGGCCAGGTTTATACACAATATACCATTTTCTGTAGTACCTATTGCCATGATTAGACTGTTCTCTAAGTGTATTCTGGGTGCAGAAATGCATGGGTTCTGTCAGATTCTGGGAAGCTTCCTGCACCACATAAACACAATATTTCCTCTTGTTTCCACATTCTCACCGTTTTGCTGGCACCTTTCTGAATTAGTATTGTCCCAGTATCCGCCTCTGCAATATGTTAGAGATGTATTTGTCTGCCGCATTTTGCACTGGTATTCTTTTCATTTTTATATGGTGACGATGTGTATCAGTTATTCCTTTTTATACGCACTGTGTAAGACAACAATTTCATTCCAAATAAAGAATTCAGTCTTTAATAATCTTAACTGAATAAAATATAAAGCCTTCAGAAATAAAACACCTGCATAGTTCTCACAAAATAATAAAACACTAAATAAAGTGAAGAACTGCTTGGCTTGGTGAAGCCAAGACTTCCAGTAATACTAAATACCCACGCAGACTGCCACATACAGAAGTCTAATGTTAATACTGAATGGGTTCTTCAAGCTTGAAACTGTAAGAAAGCCATTGAAAAGAAGATTGTAGGATATTCTCTTGGTTCAGTGTTGATGCCTCAGTTGTGCAAATGTCTATATAAAAAACGAATCTAAAGTGATACTTATCAGTAAGATGTAAATGAAAGGTATTTCTAGAGCAAACCTGCCTATAATTCTTAGTAAATGTTTTTAAAGTAAGCCTGAAGAGAAGCTGCAGATCCCAAATGATGCTAAAACAGTGTTTCTTTGGGTTCAGGTGCTGGCCCATGGTGCTAAAGGTTCACTGCCACAAACTCACTTTCCACTAAAGTCACCATTTTTCTTGGTAGCGTGCAGCATTTTCTGCCAGAATTTGGTTATGAGAAGTGCTTACTTTGGATTCAGTTACTGTCTGACTATCATGGTCATGCACTGAATTTCTCTACTACTGTAGGCCCTTTCTTGATCATAAAGATCTAGGATTTCACAAGGGCTCCCTCGTGGTCTTTCACTGCACCAGAAAGAAAGTTGAGTGCCTGTCAGTTGTTGGAGATGTTCTGGCCCTGTTCACGTGGTTAAATAACTCCTTGCTTTTCCAGTGACTTTCATCAATCAATGTTAACTGCTGAATCTGGAAGCTGCTTATGTGTCTGTAGGATTCTTTTCATGTTGTTGGTGGGGTGTAATAAGAGGGAGTGTTTCCAAATTGCTCTTATAAGTGGTATGTTTGTTTTATATAGTTGGTTTTTTTTTCAACAGTTAAAGCAAGTAGCATTTTCCTGTAACCAGCTTTCCCTTATTTTTTGCTTCTCTGCTGCAAAGCACCTGTGGCTGAAGAGGAGTTTTTTTCCTAAGAACTGTTCTCCTATGCTTCTACACAGTGTCACTTTCTTCTGGTATTACCAAACATGAAAATCTAGGGTGACAATTACCAAATCATATTGATGTTGCTTCTCATCCTGCAGAGAAGGCACTACTGTGTGCAGTCTCAGATAGGAAGGTGCTAAGAATAAATGACAGATTTTTTTCCTCATTTGACAGGGGACTGCAATGCAATAGTAATCCTATGCTAAATTCATGTCTTGTGATGAAGTGCCGTTTGGCAGGCACTGTATTCACTTAGAAGTGCCTATGTTCAAATGCCTCCTTCAGTGTATAACACATTACAGTATAATTTTGCCCTGTCTGAGAAGCATAGATAATCTGTTAAATGCTGACTTCTTTCCCCTGCTGTGTGTCTTCATGTAACAGTTTCTCACCCACGGATAATAAATTTGCTACATGCTCTGACGACGGCACTGTTAGAATCTGGGACTTTCTACGTTGCCATGAGGAGAGAATTCTTCGAGGTATGTGTACCAAAAGTACTGATTGGGGTATTTCAAGAGGGGGAAAACTTTTTTTTTTAACTAAGTGTTCACAATACAGAAGTATCAGCTTGTCTACAATTTTTGTCTAAAATGCTCCAAACAAGTTTTTGTTTGGCTGCTGCTCTAGGTGCCTTATATTCAGAGAGGCTGCAGTTCACAATGGCATTACACTGTTTACTCTCCACTTAAGCTCTAAACAATGGAGGTGGATAAAAGGACATTTTACTGCTCCTAATTTCCTAGAAACAGCTGTTTCTGGATCAGGAATACATTTATCTTTCTCCAAAGCTTAATCTTTGCAACCACTGTTATTTCAGAACATGCATCTTCGTGTAGAGGATTTCATTCTTTTCATGGGCGTGCCTTCCATTCTGATTTCTTCAGAGGCAAGGTAGTTATTTCTCATTCCTTAAGAGGAAGAGAGTGTTTAAGTAGAGAAAACAAATAATTCTTGATCACATCATTTATAGCACAGGTAAATAATCCTAGCTTTGGTTAAAGTTTTCTGTCCAACATCTATGTACACTAAATTCTGGTGCCTTTCCACTGGTCTTCTTGAGCCTTTCTCCTTCTCTTGCTGCAGTCCTAATGAGCAATAACAGTAGCTTCTGGCAGCTATTCCTTTTTGCAGAGATGTCCAGGGTACATAATTTAATAAGAGAATGTATTAAAGGGCTGCTGTGGGACTGGGGGTTGTAGATTTGCAGAGAATCTGCAAAGAAGGTATGTAATAAAAACACGGGCTTTCAGTACTATATGTGTGAGCTTGTTCAGTGCTTTCCTAATTTAAGGAATTTTTTTTAATTGTGCCTCCAACTTGGACCTGCATTCCATATTTTATGAAGTAGAGCTCTCCCTGTTTCTTTTGACTCATAAGCTCACTTGTTTTACAAGCATGTTAATTTTAAACACCACTACTTTGCAAAGACATTGAACTTCAGTATTATTGCAGTGATGCTATTATAACAGCGTGTGTCCATAGACATCGTGGTAGGTGTGTCCTTTCCAGGACCAGGCAAACAGATTTCTAGGTTATATCATTTACACCTGTTACTCTGGAAGGCCTCAAACAGATTTGGGACTGTTTTGCTTGATGCTTTACAAAGAAATCATTCTGCACTTAACATACTCTGTACTGTCCTCCAGGTATGTACTAACCATATGGAGGAAATAGGGAATGCCTCCATGCAGAGTTGTCAAGGTTATAAAAGTCCCTCCACTTCTACATTCTTTCAACTTTCTGCATAAAGTACAAGGAGAAGAAAAGCATTTAATTTAGGCTTTAGAGAACAGAACTTGCACTACATTTCCTTCTGTTACGTTATGTATTTTAATATTGTGATTGTGACTAGACCTCAGATGAAATTATCCTGTAGTTTCTTATAGTTTATACATCTCAATATTCAATTTTTAGTTTGCACAGTAGTTCTAAAGAATACATTTGCTTTTTCTTTTATCATCTACCCTCAATACACTTCACCTTTTGTGTAAGTTGGAAGTGGTTTGAAAACTTTACATCTTTGGATAAAATTGAACAGGGCAGATCATTTCTTGTTTCTATTATCAGATAGGCAAAAAAGCACAAAACCCCAAAGCCCCAACCTAAACCCAAAGAACATCAGCCAAAAAAACCCCTAAAACAAAGCAAAATAATCCCCAAACTGCTGATTGTTGGGAAGAGCTAATGGGTAATGTAATTTTCTTGGTGGAAAGTATAAACTTTCACTCTGTTATTTTGAGGTTAGCACTTACGGCTTTAGGATACTGATCTTTAGCTTTTGACTTCTCCATGTGCATTCTGCTTTTACATCGTTACAAGTATGACCTGTAGTAATTTGCTTCATACAGCCTTCAAATTGTCTAGATAGTCATGCAATTGCCATCCAGAGGTAGTGATCTGTAAATTAAAATTTTGGTGCCACTATGTAAAAAATATTTTGTTATGTACAGATATTGTTTAGATCAAATACAGTGCTGGGAAATGATTTTTATTTTCTACTTTCACACATCATATGACTATACTGGATAATATTGGTGCTTTGAAGTTGATGGAGTTCTACAGTGTCCTTTACGTCCAGAGCTTCACTTTGCATGTTAAGGTGTTCTTCAAGTTGTCACACCAAATTATAAAATTCAAATGTAACTATCAGTTTACAGTCAGATGTATTGCTGAAAAAGATTAGCACTCACAGGGATAATATGTCAATATATTGTTATTCTTACTGATTTTTCAACAAGAAATTAAGGAACATACTTTAAAAAACAGATTTGAAGATTCTAATGGTAAGGAATGCTTTTAAAGCGATTCTGTAGAGACCATTGAAGTTACTGGGATAAGCTTTGCTGATATAAAAAAGGCAGAATTCCACAGACTTACTGCAGGTGCTTTTGCTTGCACTGGAGCAAACTAATATTTATTCCTATTATTTATTGAAAGTGGCCTAAAGTGGCCTGAAGCAACAATTCTAGACTTAACTTCTGAAGAGTATTGAAAAAACAATGTAAATTACGTAAGATGAATTCTTAAGGTTTCTTGTAGTTCTTTCAGCTGTCTGTAATAGGCTGTGCATTTTTTCAGTAGTTTAAGCTATGAATACGTGGGCTGCATGAGATATACTTATTAACTAACTGTACCCACTGTTTAATTCATCAAAAGGAAGATAAACAGGACACCCTCTAGGGTTCTTCATATGTTCTGCCAGAGCTGCTGGGTCCCTTTTCTTCAGTCTCCAAGTAGCTTTCCTGGCCACTGCTGCATATTGCTTTGGCTGTTGTTTTTACCATCATGGCTTTCCAGGGCACAGGGAGTGGAGTTTGGGCATTCTGTTAGTGCAGATTTATCAGGCTCCTTTTTAATATCCTAAAGAAATAACTAGGATTAAAATCTTGTTTTCTTGGGGAGCCATCTTTAAATAATTCAAGTCAATTATCTTGAAAGAACTTAGGGGGAAATAGCCTTGAGTGTCAGTTACTTGCTTCCCCACAGCCCAGGTACTGCCTGGCTTTTCTCTTGAGGTAGAGCTGCTGTGGCCCTGATTTTGCCCTGGTTGGTTCTGTCTGTGTGAACTTCTGTCATGCTGCTATCTTGATGATGGTAACAAGTTTAGTTCAGTGCACTAACTAAAATACACAAGTAGGAACTTTACTGATGTTTAAAAAAAACCTGTTCTTTTAAAAATAAGACATGCAAAATAGGCTATAGTATAGCAATATGTTATTTTCCTGGCAGTAATCTGTTCCGCCAGAAGGCATTTCTGGTAAAACACTCTCAGGCCTTTTGTCTAAACTGTTGCAATGAAGTTGATGCTGGGAACATTTCTGTAAGAACATACACATGGATGACTTTTAGTAATGCTAAAAACATGTAGTGAAAAACCATATGCAGTAAACCTTCATGTCCCTTTATTTATATGAGAAATTAATGCTATTGCTGATTTTTACTGGTGGCAGTGATGTTCTGGGTAATGTGTCTGTGCTGATATATCCCTGAGAATATTTTGGGGAGATCATTAATAAACACATGATTCCTTAATTTATTCCCAGCATGACATCAGGGGCTAGGAGGCTACAAACAGATTTTGGATTTCTCAGTTCCTCTGTTATTCTTTCTCCTTCCTTTCACAGTCACCCAGAATCCAGTAGAAATGACTGCTTGGGAGGACTGTAAGATTTTCATTCTGAAGTGTAGATGAGCTCTGTGTTTCCAGGATTTCAAAGTTTGCATGCCTTATATTGGTCTTTTTTGGAGGATGATTCCACCCAGCTCTCTAGAGGGTGGTAGTCCATGCTTCTAAAAATACTTTGTAGATAAGTTTTTCTATTTTCTGTCTCTAAAATAGGGTAATACACTAAATGATCTTTCAGCCAATGTGGTAGACTTGTCTTATCCCAATTTGGACAATTAAAAGCAATCGAGATTTCATTGCATTCTGCCTGGATTTGCAACTGCAGTTTGTAACAACATTTAATTTTTAACACTTACCTACAAAATAACATGTGTTCATGCCTGCAGAAGTCACAGCAGTTGTGGTAAACAGGACTTTCATCTGCTCACAGGTTCTGAAAAAGTGTCTCCACATCTAGTAATACTGAAATAACTGAAGAATTTATTCCTTCTATTCCATTTCTTGATCTTTATTAACAAATAATGGTAACACGTGTTCATGCCTGCAGAAGTCACAGCAGTTGTGGTAAACAGGACTTTCATCTGCTCACAGGTTCTGAAAAAGTGTCTCCACATCTAGTAATACTGAAATAACTGAAGAATTTATTCCTTCTATTCCATTTCTTGATCTTTATTAACAAATAATGTACCATGAAGTCTCCTAAGCTGTTTAAATCTGTTGTATGGTTTGTATTCTCTGCACTTGCCACCTGAAAGGATCTTGTCAGTGTTTTTTTCCTCCGTCAAATAGCAAATCCTGTACTTAATCTAGATACGAGTTCCATAGGTGAAAAGGAACCTGAACTTCATCTTCAGCAGGGTCCCTCACTTTTAAACATGCATTATTAGCTAGCTCTTAGCCTTGAAGCAAGTAACTTCTCAAACTGTTTCCTTTTCTTGGAGTATAATTAACTCTACATTGGATTACTTAAAAGAAAAAAATGTAACATTGCTGTTTCCAACTTTATTACCTTTTTGTGAGGTTTTTCTTCTGTTCTCCTTAGAAAGAGAGAAAACTCAGCAAATTCCAGAAACGCATGTGTGTCAATACCATGTTCCTTGTAAGGAGACCTACTGTTTAAACATTCAGGGGTTTTTTGTGGGAATTGCTTCTTTGGACTGTTATGGTATTTGAAATGTCTTCTAGTCTACTGATGCATCCCTACATGAGTATTAGAAGGTTTTCCTCAGAACAGGAGCTCAGGATGAGATGAGACCTGGCTGATAGTGGCACCAACCATATCAAACTAGAGAAGGGAAGTCCTTGAATTTTTGAACTTAAAAAGATGAACTGTTTTGGAATACAGGTATTGGACCATTTCAGTCTCCTCTTTGTTGGTGGATTTTTTGTTTTCCAGCTTGTGTTGCAGGTCTCTGATCTTCGTTAATCTTTGTTGCCAAAGCCGAGCTGGGGCTGGGGAGAGAGGAGTTGCAGCTAAATCAATTGAGGAACAGCTGCAAATGGCTGTGCTTTTCATGTGCATTAGGCACAAGAAATGTTAGGGAATTTATGTTAATAGTGAATCTGAGAGGTTTTTTCCCTACATAAACAGTTCAGATCACTTGCACAGTGTGTGACGCAGGAGCTCTGTTGTCTGCTGCGCATGTTATGCCAGCAGTCCTGATGTTGCTCCTTTGAATGGTGGGCTCGTCATAGTTTCATTCACTTTTCTCATCTCATTAGGAAATGTCTCTGCCTTTCTGAGATTAAAAGTTACAAATATTGTATATGATTTCCTGCTTCTTAAATGAAAGTTATCAGACAACATATATTTCCCTAGCATCTTTCTGTACACTTTGTTTAGAGTTAAGTAGCACCAAGGATGTGGAGTGTGACTACTTAGACCGTTCCTGAGCTTGGAGGTAGTCTCAGTCATTGCTGCTTGTTAGGATGGTGGGTGTAACCCACATTTGATTGGAAGAATCCCATCTCTTGCTTGAGGCTACTAAAAAATGTTCAGGTGTCATCTGATAACTCAGTGTTATTCCTGATAGTGGCTTTCAAGGCTACAGTGCAGTAGTTTTCTCTTCATAGGAAACTTTTTTATAGGTAGGCTTTATTGAAATACCTACTTCTGTATATGTTAAAAGTAAAAATCCATCTGAGAGTTGAGAAACTACCTGCTGCATTGACTTATATGGACATAACTATTTGTGAAGTATTCTGGATTGGACAAAAATTTGGGGTTGATCCACTAAGTTGAGGTGCTTGGTTTCTGTGATTAAAAGATGGTGATAAGATGGTGTCTTCAGGCTTTTGCTCTGCTTCCTGAAACAATTCCAGGAGAATTAGAGCATATTGAAGACTGCTCTTGGACCTGGTTGCACCTGATATGCCTAAAAATTGTAGTTCAGGTGTGAGCAGTGTTAAAGTACAGTATACTTAGAGTTCTGATTCTTATCTAGAACCAGTGTTTTGAAAATCCTGAAAAATGAATAGGAAATACATAGAATTCTCAGGGGGTGGGTAAAAGAGGTCATGAGACATGAGCCACAGCACTATGCTATAAAAAAAGTTATATTGCACACTTCTGTCAAGGCTTTTCATGAGAGAAGAATGAGGAGACACTGTGCAAGAAGGAGATTATTTCAGATGCGACTTTGAAATATTTTCATCCCTTAAAATTGTCCTGAAGCTGAAAGTTATATAACCACTCACACTGAGCCCAAGGGCAAATTTTACACTGATATTTGTAACCTATCTGTTCTGTTAAGCTTGGAGGAATATTGAGAAAGCCTAATGTTTCCCAGGATAGCCAGCCCTTAGTGCTGCTGAAATACAGGATGGTTCCATAAGAAGTTCTCTGCATCATTAGGATTTCTTGCATCTGCTTCCTTTTGTGTGTCTGATGATTGCAAGGGGTAGATAAATACTGAACTAGGTGAAACCATTTTTACAGGTTGTTAGCTACAAGTACGTGATGGGTGAGAACTTTATTTCCATCAGTTTTGACTTCGCATAGAGTTAAAAATATTAGGGAGCAATACTCAGTGTAGGGGTCAGGATTCAGCCGCAGTGAGAGCCATTGGTGCATCTGTGAGCTTTGTCCTTCAGCCCTACTCATGACTGTGGAGCAAAAAAACACTATCTAAGCAGATTGCATTGATACTAATGATAAAATCCTAAATTACAGAGGCATTTGAATGCTGATGCTAAGGTGATTTCAGTCTTCCTTTCTCAGCACAAGTGTGGCTGTTGAAAAGGAGGCAGGCTGGGTGCCATAAGGGTGGTGGCCTCCTGGTGTCTACTCACCAGTATTTCTCATAGCGAAAGTTCTCAACAACAACAAAAAAAAATTGTCTGGAATTAGCCTTAAGCCAATTATGTTAGTAACTCGTCTCTGATAAAGTCTTACGTGGATAAGTATTCAGAATTGGACACCTCATTAATTAGATTTTTAATGAAATCTTTTATCTGACATTCCATTTCCTCAGAGAGCATAGATAAAATAAAACTTTCAGAATAAGTGGTAGAAGTCTTCAAAAAAAAAACAAAAAACCCACAGCTACTTGCTGAAAATAATCCATGTCAGTCCTTAGAAACTTTCCTTGCAGGCTTCTTTATGCCACTTGTATGGGCTAAACAAAATGCTTTTTTAATTACTTAATGTTTATCTTTTCATATCCTCTCATTACTGTACTGAAAGCTTTTGTGTATGTAGGTAAGCATAAACATTGCAAAGCATTTGATATTTTCTTTGCATCATTTCTATTCTACATACTAAATTATTTCCTGTTATTCTACATTTAGCTCTGAGTGCTATTTTAGGTTTAATAGTGAGACACTTGGCATCAAGTTTTTTCATGTGAATGGTATCAAGGTTCTCCTACTTGAGATTACATGTTTCTAAAGACAGCCAGACCCTGGGAGATGGGGAGAGAGCTTGCAAATGTTTTCCCTAAAATATGGTGGCATTTTTTTCTTGTCTGCCATAACTGCCTGGCATTAACTTTCTCATGAGAAAGCTGGTCCTGCTCATGATACGTTGCATTTTTAGGAAGACACAGTCAAAATTTAAAGTGGGGAATGTGCTGAAATGGGACTGTAGAGCAGACCAGGAGAAAAGGGATAAATAAGAATCCTGAATATATCTGTGTGAAAGGTGGCTAGAAATAAGCATATGAGATATGAGGATAGTATGGAGGCTGTGTAACAACACCTCATGTAAGGATTGAGAAAAGTGGGTGGCAGTGTGAGTGTGGAGATGAGAATGAAGTGTGGTGGAACTTAGCAAGTCACACTCTAGGCATTTGGTGAATAATTTGGGGCAACCTCAGTCACCGGATCAACCACAGAAGAGGCAGGGGTGTTGTGGCTTAGTGACACACATAGACACAAGGGGACAGTGTCGAATGTGCCAGGAGTGTGTATATACTAGTCTGTGTAGTAACAGTACCTGTAATACCTTTTACATTTTGTGTTCTGCATCATGACTTGTCAACTCAAATTGAGGAGTTGGAGTAGAGTTAGAAACATGCTCTCTGCTTGGAAGATGAACATGGAGTGAATAACAATATGCTGACTTGGAAGAGACCCGCAAGGATCATGGAGTCCAGCTCCTTAGTCTTGGTCATTCCCAGGAGTCACACCATGTGCCCGACAGTATTGTTCAAACTCTTCTTGAACTTTGTCAGGCTTGGTGATGTGACCACTTTCCTGGGGAGTCTGTTCCAGTGCTTAGCCATCCTCTGGGTGAAGAACTTTTTCCTGGTATCCAACATAAATCTCTCCTGACTCAGCTCTAGCTGTTCCTTGGGTCCTGTCACTGGTCATGAGAGTGAAGAGATCTGTGGCTGCTCCTCTGCTTCCCCTCACAAAGCTGTAGACTGCAGTGAGGTCTCTCCTCCAGGCTGAACAAATCAAATTACCTCAGTTGCTCCCGATGTGTTTTCTCTGCCCGACCTTTCACAGTCCTTATGACCTCCTTTGAACTCTGTCTAAAACTTAATGTCTTTCTAATCTTGTGGTGCCCAAACCTGCCCCAGGACTTAAGGTGAGGCTGCCCCAGTGCAGAGCAGGACAATGCTGTCCCTGGCCCATGGGGCAGGGCCTTATGCCCCCAGGACATGGCTGTCCCTCCTGGCTGCCAGGGCACTGCAGACTCACATGAAACTTGCCATGGGCCAGGAGCCCCAGGTCCCTTCCCACAGCTGCTCTGCAGCCTCTCCTTCCCCAGTCCATGCACACAGCCAGGGCTGCCCCATCCCAGGTGCAGAATCAGCACTTGCCCCTGTAAAAGCTCGGATGGTTGGTGATTTCCCAACTCAGTGCTCTTTTAGTGAGTGAGGAATGCCATCATTCTGCTGTAACTAGGAAAAGCTGTCTCTACCACCTGATTAAAATTCATTATGTTGTTTATTAGTCCATGTGAAGCTATGTGGACTTTTTTTTTCCTTTTACGTTTCGTCTGTTCATAGCTCTAAAACTGAAGTATCTAAACTTGCTCCTCAGATCTAAGGTTAGCTCTGGTTGACTTCAGCTGGCAATATAACCAAGGCACATGTGTATGCTTCTGCAGAAATTAGTTGAGTAGATTAAGCCTGTACTCAAGACTTATTTTCAAAGTTCAGTGCCAGCACTTTCCAAGTAACGGATCCTTATCTCTCAGTGAAAATACGAATTGTCTTGTAGTTTCGCTACTCGTAAGGCTTTTTGTTGAAAACAAATTGCTTCTTAAGGGAAGACTTTTTGATTTTTGCTGTTGGAAATATAGACGTGTCTTGCAGGTAAAGTAACTGCATGGAATTTTTATATATTCATATATTCATTTTTATTTATAAATGGAAGAATGTTAACGGGGTACTTTTTTAAAATTGAAAAGTGTTAGGGCTAGTAAGTGTCTTAGCTTCAAAGAAGCGCCACCTTGTAAGCATGACAAGTATAACTATACAGGAGAAATCTAAAACTTCTCAAAATATATTTGTCTTATAATGAGTTTCACAGACAAAGTTTAACATCTCTTCTAACCCAGACAGTTTAGATTACTGTTTGTAATTATTAACTCAGTGGAAGCACCTATTATTTCTAGTTCTGTAAGATACTATTTTGATACATTATATAAGCCATCCAGTTCTGCCTTGTTGAGCAGTTCAATGCGTGGGCTAGTTTATTTTTTTCATATACAATATTTTCTTAATATTTGCCATACTGCGTATGCATTCATTTTGCTCCAGTGGAGACATGTAGATAGAGCTATTCCAGATGTAACTACAGCCACACAGAGAAGTAGTTGTGTCATTCCAGTTTAATTTGCTGGTGTAGACAAGAACTGCAAGCATTTTACATATATTGTCTTAGAAGATAGAAGGTGATCTTTATCTGGTTTTGACCATTCATAGAAATTTTGTGTGAACCTTTTTGCTCACCAAAATTAGTTTTTAAAGGGAACTCACCACATATAAATATGAGCCTGACCTGGAAATTTGAAAGTTAACTCTAACAGGACTGGAACAGATTCTTCTACCAAGTCAACAAGATCTTGGAGAGTAAACTTAAAGTTTTCATTCAAAGAAAGCTGAGGAATGTGTTACCTTAGCTGCTTAATATTGGGAAGAAAAATATCTTCTAGTAAAAAACAAACCCAACTTTCTCGTGTGTGCTGGCAGATATATATTTTCTACCATATGTACAATAGGTCTTTTTCTCTTCCTGTTTATGTAGAGCAGTGGAGCATGAAAAGAATGTAAATGTTGTAGTAAAATCTTACATTTTAAACTCCATTGCTTTAAAAAAATTTTCTCTAAAGAGAGTCATAATAGCCTTACAAATTAGTAGCTGTAATACTATTGTAGTAACTGTAACTATTCTGGTTCTCAAAGAGTAAAATGAATTGATGAAAAAAGGTAGCTCAGGATCCTGACTGTTTTCAGTAGCTTATTGTTATATGCTGGCGAAATCGAGTTTAAATAATTATACAATACTTCTACATTTGAACTTCTCTTTATAACTGACTTCTTTATCTCCTCTCCAGGATAGCCCTATTCATTTTTTTCTCTGTGTTAAGATTTAAGAAAGAAGTAGCTCTGATACACATTTACAATCCTCAGAATTTGGATAGTAAGACTTTAACATTCTTGCTTGCTTAAGCCAAAGCCTAGTGCTCCTTGAAATCTATTTTTCGTCAAAGGTTGAGGTTCTTTCTGGCTTTATAAATACTTAAGAATTTTAAAAAATTTGAGTGTCATCTTCAGATTCAGTGAAGAGCTTATATTCCACCCCACCTTCCAACTGTCTGTGAGAGGCACTTGTCCCACGATGGATGATAAGAGTAAAACGTTTTCCTTTGAAAAGGCAATTTTCACAATTTTTTTGTGTTTGGAGATATGTAGCACAAATTGATGTAGAGACGATATTCACAGGTAAGTAATTTCTCACTTAAGTACAAGTTTAATGGGAATCCCCAGAAGTTCAAATGAGTTCAGACACATTTGATGTTCCAGATATGTTGCCATTATAAAAATAAATATTGTAGTAAAGTTAAATGTTTTAAAAAAGAAAATACATTAGTTTATCTCCTTTCCTAATCCAGTGGAAAACACATTTAAAAGCCCATTTTCACTGCAGAGATGATCTTATGTTCAGGGTCCTTTTTTTTCACCCATTCTCTTACTAGGGCAGCAGAAGAGTGTGAGAGTTTTCTTAATTCTAGGTATTGTGCAGTCTCTGTCCTTGGAGGGTTTCAGACTAAATCTGGATAAACCCCTGAGTGACCTGGTCTGACTTCATAGCTTTGAGCAGCAGATTGAACAAGAGACCTTTGAGGTTTCTTCCAGCCTGACTCAACCTCTGATCTTGGGGTACTGAACTATACTGAATTCCCCTGTTTTGCCAAAGAGTAAAAATCCTGCTGATGTAATTTTTGGTTACCTTCAGCTGTCCTCCGGCATATATGACATGCTTGAGGAAATACACACTATTTGGATTGGAAAGGTTTCATGTTTAGTGGATCTTTTTTTTTAGAGGTGGTAAATGTTTTCATTCCTTAGTGACCAATAGTATGTTAAACATAATAATCACTGAAGTTTCAGAAGTTCCTGGTGTCCTACAAGCATTAAAACTTCATTGTAAATAAGATGGAAAGTGTGATAGGATGCTGTCAGCATCTTTGAAGCTCCTGCTGATTATGTAGTCGGTGAGGTAAACCAATACCTATAGCTATATGCACATTATGTATGTGTAATTGTTGTATTTGCATATGTAATTCTTATATAAACATCTATAATGGTCCCAGTTGCACATTTCATCATCTTAATACTTGTTTGCTACTTTTAAGTTTCAAAATGATGCAGTCTTGAAAGAGAGTGTGCAGGTTGTGTTGTAAAGCTCTAAAGCCCATGCACAATTAAACTAAAAATGTTTGCTTTAAAAGAAGAAATAATGAAAAAGTGATTTAGGTAGATGCTTTACTCCTTGAAGTAGGGCAGCCTAGGTTTGTCTGTGTGCCTTAGTGTTCTTAAAGGTGCATTTTTCTAGATCACATTTCCAGGTTCTCCAGAGATTGCAAGTAGACTTGCTGCATTCACAAAAATAAGCCTTTACATTCAGGTGAAATGGGTGTTAGAGAATCTTTTTCCTTCTTTTTCTGTCAAGTAAGAGCTGGTCTACAGAGTATATTTCACTGTTCATTCCCACACCTGTTCCAGGTCTTGACTGACCTTAGCGTCTAAAGCAACATTATTTAATTTCCAAGTTTAAGCATACTAACAGAAGACTGCATAACACTAAATATTACTTTGAGACTGCAATTTATCTTAAAGTTAAAAAAATAAATTTTAGAAGTTTTTCTGTCTTAAAATGTGAAAAGTGGAGGCCAGATTTCTTTTGGTGTTTTTACTACAACTGAGTTTGGAGAGGAATAATCAGACATTTTGAAATTTGTGGACAGAATTCCCCCATTTGAATTGTAATTAATCAAAAACAAGATATAGTTGCCGATGGAAAATACAATCTGGACAGCTATGAAGCATATTTCTATGTAGCACAGGTACTTCGAATTGTTAGCAAGATATCTCTGTTTTCTAAGGATTAACTGAGTCTGCAGCTCGATAGAGTGCTGAGTGTTACTGCTTGCTGTTTGTGCCTGGTCAAGAAGAATCCTGCCTTTTCTTTGTCTGCTTTCTGTTCTTTCTTATCCATGCATAATTCATTGGCAGAAATAGTGTTTTTAATTAGACCAGCTGATAGACTGAGAGAAAAAAGTGGCGTTTCGTTGTCTGGTTTTGCTTTTTATTTTTAAGGCCACACCAGCTCTTCTTAAGGATGCAGAAGCTTGCTTATTTTTTAGGTCAGCTGATCTAGGTGGATAATAAGATGCCTTCTCCCTACAAATCTTGCTTAAATCTTATGCCCTTAAATCTTCAAGCAACAATGACTGTTTGTTTCTTCCCTAGCAGCAGCTCACCTACTTAAAATGACTGTGAAAGGTTTTTTCTCTTTAGCAATACATACATTCTCAAAACTATTATTCTCTTGGCTACTTTGCTAAATTTAGCCCTTAGGAATATTGATAATATTGTTGAATATGAATTACTCTTGATTGCCATTCTTCTTTTGGAAGTCCCTGTTCTCCAGAGACTTACAAATGAGCACATGATATTACAGTTACAAATATGAAAAGCTAAATTCAGTGAGTTCTTTTATTACTTTAATTACTCTGCAATTATTTTTTGAAGTTCTTTGGGCAAAGGTAGGTTCTTTATTTCACACTGCTCCCAGTTTGTCAGGAATATCCTTCGCTTCTAAAAGAATGGAGAAAAAAAAAATCATTCCGATCACCTACATGAGCGTGTTAGAAGTGTCATTTCTGTAGTTCGTATTGCATTTCCTGACAGTTTTAAATGGGGCTTTTCTAAAAATGCAATCAGGAATTTTAGTATTTGTATTAAACTTCAGAGTTCCTGTGGTCACATTATAAAACTGGAGCAGTGGAGGCTTTAAATAGCAGGTGCACTCCTGCCACCCATGTTCGTAGGGATGCAGCTGCTACTTCCTGGCTGGAAAACATCCTGCTTGCTCAGAGGCTTTGCACATGCTGCCTGATGCTCTCCCACTGCCATTTTCTTTTCCCTGTATCATGGAATTCTTCAAGGATTTTCCAGTCTTTCTGCCTAAGAGCACTTACTGTGGGTGTTTCAGTCTGCAGTTTCACCATGAGGATGTCTGTTCCTAGTAAGTTTGGGTAGAAATGCTGGCAATTAATGTGTGTTTTGCACAATGGTTGAAGTTCCATTATTTCTTGCAGAACTCTGTTATCTCGGGTATCATCACTTCCACGGGTGTAGCAAAGCACAGTAATTCACTGAAATTCAAAGAAGGTTCTAAATAATGGGGGTTTATTCCACAAAAGTGACTTACTAGGTATAGCAGCAGGTGTTTGTAACCATTGCACTGCATTTATTTACCAAATTAATGACTTTTGTTCCCACAGAATGTTGGTATTTGAATAAGGTTTTTTGAAACTTTTTTGTAAGATGGAATAATTTACTTTGCAAGTAAGTTTACTTGCTTCAACTTATTTTGCAAGTAAGGAATAGCATGAGACAATTTTCCTGAGTAATACTTAGCAGCAGTAGCTATCACAAGTATCTAACAAGCATAGTTCATTATTGATATATGAAAGGGAACCATGTGGGGAATTTAAATTATAATTGAATTTGACTTAAAGTGCCATATTAAAATCATAGAAATTAATGTTGTATTTATTAGATATGAAAAATATCAAAACGTTTTTCCTGAAGTGCCTACTCTTTACAGTCCTTGCATAGAAAGGAGGAAGTGAAAAAGTAATGAATTTTTCAGTTTGTTACGGTCCATGGCTCTTGGATGCCAGTTCCTGTGAGCTGGATATCTGCAGGGCTGGGAATGGTAACCCAACTGGTTCAGGTCACATGTTCTGCTGACCACGTGTTTTGTGACAACTCTAGTTCCAGTCAGCCTGAATAAATTATCTGGTAGTGAAAAGCGATAAATTGCACTAATAATCCTGAAAATCCGTCCCCCTCCAAAAAAAGTAAGTTTCTCTTCATTCACACGGTAGCAGAAAAGTCTTCCTTAAAACCCCTTGATAGATAAATCAGGCTATGTAACTTTTATGTAATAATAACTTTTGTAAAGGTTTACTCATTTGTACATGATAGCAGGAATATCTTGCTGCTTCCTTGCCATAGAATGTCATGCAGACTAAATCACTGCAGAACTAAATCCCCAGTGGTTTCTGTGAGAGGTGCACTGATCCAAGGGCACAGCCTCTTGTGCTGTCTCAGGGGGTCAGGGAGCTGCTGCTGCTGGAGTGATCACAGCCCAGTCTCCAGCAGGTGAAGAACCTGTTCTAGAGCCAGGCATTCCCCAGCCTGCTCTGCCTTCTCCCCAGTGCAGTGCTTGTTGCAGCATGACCATGACACATTGACTCTTGTGAAACTGCATCTTCTAGCAGCCGATAATTCACATGGGAGTATGTATGCCAAAAACAGAGACCAGCCAAATCAAGGTGTATGCTGTGTACTAGAACAATAACTGTATTTTATTTGCACTGAAAATAAACTGTTGACATGGGATTACACCTGTTAAAGCTTCTTTTTTTGGTAACTTTTTAAGGTTAAAAACGGACTTTGCTCCCAAATACAGGGTTGCTGTATTAACAGAAATATTAAAAATCAAAATGTAAATTTGGCAGTACTGTTCTCTTGCATCATTTTGCCAACAAATACATTTGGTTTAATCAATTTCCTCAGTGGATTACTTCAGTAGCAATGACATGCTCTTACCTAGTCTTTCTCAAACAGAAATTATTGCATCTTCTCTCATGGAAGTCATCTTTCTTTGGTCTGTACTTATGAGACTATGTATGGAAATTTATCTGTGCAAGTGAAGAGGTGACTTTACTGCCTCCCCCACAGCACTGATTCACTTAATCAGGAATTTTATTTTACAGAAGATTTCTGAAGTCCAGCTTTCTAGAGGATAAATCCTGCATTGTCACATTCCTCAGCTTAGCTACACACATGACAGACAGCACTGTAAAAGGTGTTTTATTTGAAGAGCACAGATCAGTTCCACTCCAGGCCAGGAGAGCAGCCTTATACTGGCGATGACCTCCCCCTCATTATTTTTGTGCTTAACCTCCTTACTTTGTTCTGCCTGTCATTTTCCAAATACGTGCCATTTTCCCACTTGCTTTTTAGCTGTCTCCTGTCTCTGAAGCTTCATGTATGGACCCAGTTCATTGTGGTTATGTTAGTTTGTACATTTCTGAGACTGGAAAGATATTTTGTATTTTCTTTCTTTTGGTATGTGTAAGACTCAAAATTTTAAAAGCTGCTACTTGGAGAAAGTACTTGGAGAAATCTAGAGATTCCTTACTAAAAAGCTTCTTTCTGAATCACATCTTCCAAGTAACAAGTAAACACTTGTTATCTTTTGCCTTTATTTTTAAATTGATAATATAGCTGGTGTTTTCTTCCGGTGGTTTGAGCAGATTTTTTTACGCAGATGAAGATGATTTGAAGTTTAGCAGGTATCTTTTGTCATTCTGCTTTTGTATAACAAATGCTCCAAAATCCAGGGGAAAAAAGCCCCATAGATAACTTGTTAATATTTTCAACTTGTATTTCCATAATGGTGATAATTAAAATATCTAGTATTAATATTACTGCTGTTGTGCTCATCCCGTATCAAAGACTGAGTTAAAATTCTGCAGCCAAGATAGCTTTTCAGAAAAACTGAAAAGTTTCTTTTTTCTCGGTGTTGCCAAAGAGATGATCAGACTTCTTTTTTTTTTGTTCTGTGTCCACTTACAAATAGATGGACATTCTCTGTCTCAGATTCTTTGTCCATGTCATTTGACTTTTCATCTGTTCTCTAGAATTTTGGCTCTATGTATTGTCTACAATTTTTTTATCAATTTTTTTTAAGGTTTATTTTAAGGTCTGGCATAGTTAGCTCAAGAAGTACTTCAGACTAACTTATTTTTCTTCTTGAGTGTAAGGTTTTTGACCAAGAAAACTTCTGTTAATCTAACTGGAAAATTTTGTTTTGAAATATTAGACCATGTGTCTGGTGCTAACATGGAGGGATATGCAATAACAGCCTGGAGCTGTTTGCTCCAGGTGTAGCTGTGGCATTGGAATTGAATATTTTTATGCTTCTGAGGAGTAATTTTCCTGTTTTAATCAACTTCTTTTTCTGTGGAAGTTATGATTATTTCATGAGACCATTACACTGCAGTTACAGTTGCAGTAGGCTTTTAGGATTCTTTCCTGCCAAATTCTGCATCATTTCTTTATCTTAGTTTGGGAATTTGCAACATGCTACTGGCTACGTGTCCCTATAGATTCAAATACAAATTCAGTTATAACCTGCATCACAGAGGGAAACACTATTCTTGTCTTGTCTGATGTTTTTACTCCTTTGAGGTTGGCAGTGAAAAAATCTAACTGGTAGTGATTTCCAGAAGCACAGGGTTCAAAGAACTGTTTAGTCTGTTTGTAATGTGGTGTGGTGGGGTGTGTTTGATTCCTGTATCCTCTGTCCTGGTCTTGAAAGAACAGTCTCTTTATATGTTGTTGTAGCAAAACTGTCACTTTTTTTTTTTTTTAAACATTAAGAAGTAGTAGCAGCATTTTTTCCCCTGCACTTTAAAAATCGCATATCTCTTGTTTTGTTCACATCTTTGTGTGACATTAGTAAATGAGCCTGAGGACAGGATTTTCCACAAATTGTTGCCAGCGCTTTTGTTAGGAAACTCACGTAAACTGGTGATGGGCCCCTTTGCTGTTCTTCTCATAACCATATATGTTATCTTTACATCTTCTCCATACTTTCCCCCCTGGTTTTGATATATCTGAGTTACTTAAGTATTTCTTGGATTGGTTTATCCCATTTCTTCCCGTTGACATCTCTCCCTTTCTTTGTTAGGTTTCATTGCACAAAATCCCTGGTAAGTTTTGAACACCATATTTTTCCCTCTTTCTCTATTCAGTCACATGTAAAGAGCTTTATTTTGGATCCATTCATGTGCTTGTAGAATTTAAAATGATACATGCGGATGCACGGAATTTGAGAGCTTCACAGATATTTTTACAGCCATACTGTAAAACAACTGTTTAATAAGGGACCTATTTTTAGAATTGAAACAAAAATAAAAAATATTAGCATTTCTCTACTTAATTAGGAACTACAGTGTTATTTTTAAATCTGAAAGAGGAAAATATCTTCCTAGATTTCAGAATTATTAGGTGGCAAGAAAGAGGACTGGGTGTGTGGTGGTGATACAGGAAAGTCAGGAAAATAAGAGGAAATAAGAGCAGTCATGGTGCAGAAATTTGAAGACTATGAAAACGTTCCTTGTTTCTGTCTCTCACCTGAGTTCATCTCTGCTGCTTAAAATTTTAAAAGAAGGTTTTCACTCTTAGGTTTCTGTAACTCTCTTCAAATCATTGTCTTCTGCATTTCAATTACACTTTTTCACTGAGATTGTTATTTTTAAAAATTTTGCTGTGTTTCTCCTCATTAGCCCCAAGATCACAACTAGATTAGACACTACTGTAAGTCCCTGCGTGATAATTACATGCCAGGTTTTTTTCTGTTTCAGTTCATGGTATTCTGTTCATTGAGTGTGTTTCTGTCCCCATAATTTTTTCAGCCCTTTCATATTTCAGTTGCTTGAAAATTGGCCCTTTTTGCTTGAGATGAGAATTCTGTCTGCTCAGAAAGAGCAGTTCTGTGTAACTCAGTGCTCTGCTTCCTGCCAGCAGTTTATTTCAGTAGACCTGCTGCTTCCTGGTTTGCTCAGCCTTGGTGGCATTGCAAAATGCAAAGAATAACTTGAATGGCCTCTATCTTCATATCCCTTCTTGGATCTTCTATACTTGCTAATTGGATTATTGACTGACACGAATCTTTTCCTCCAGTCCATATAAAGTTTGATAATCTTTCTGTTTGCGCCCTCACCCCACCCCTGGGCCTACTGCTGTTCACGTAATACTGAGAGTACTGCCAGTCATCCAGTATTTGCCCTAGAACTAAAGAAATCCGTTTTCCCAGCTTCTGTGTACCTAAACTCATTATTTCTTTGCTTGAAGTTATAATGGGCTCATAATTATGAGATGTTTTGTAATGGTAAAACTGACTGTCGGAAGTAGCTTACTTGTCTTTTTTGGTTGGCAGGATGAAAAATAGTTTTCCTACATATGTGCTTTCCATAAAGAGAGCACCTGGCTGGACGAGTGTTCTTCTGGGTCTGGCCAGATGTTCATGGCTGTCTTTAAAAGTAATTTACTTGACTGAGAGTTGATAGTACTTCTCCTCTCAATGCGATGTTAAAAAGGTAGGAACCTGCCCTGTCATCTTAACGATGAAAACGCATTGAAAGCTGTTCTTCCAGTTAAAGAATATCAAGTTGACTGAAAGGTCTTGGTAGTCCTTCTGTGTTGGGTGTTTTTATTAAAAGAGTCTGGGTTCACTTGGCAGTAAGGCTATATCAAGTTATATAAAAGACTTCTTGTAACTTCTTTTGCTGAGATCCACAAATATTTTTCTTAATTTCTAGTAGCTTACTGAGAGTGTTCTCTGGTCACTTGGCCACACAGGGGTTTGAAATTTGGATCTAAACTAGGTATTTGGGCTATTCTTTCCTCTTGCAACCACCATAATCACCAGCACAACTTAAATGAATATCCAGCAGGATGTTAAAGGAAATAATTACTGGTAATTATTACTAATGGTTTTCTGGAAGTCTTTGTTCTCTTCCTGGATCTGGCAGCTGAGTAATCTGACTTTACCACTTAGAACCTTGTCTGAAATTTTGGTCAAAACAGAGAGCTAGAGGCAAGAAGGTACTAAACTCTACAGTGTCTGCCCTGATCTCCTTCCTTTCCCCCTTCTTTAACTAAATTGCCAGGCTGAATTTTAGGATGCACCAAAGTTTCTTTATTGGCTTCAAGTTAATTTAAAAATATGTCTGAATTATTACTGTGGTTTTGCCGTTCCTTCCTTTCATTACTTATTGTAGTTACAGTAAAACTATCGAACTTTGGCTTTGCTTCATGGTGTTACACAGGTGTAACAGGCAAAGGCTTGACCAAAGTGTGCTGATGGAAAGGCTGGGGATTCTGACTCCCTGTTGGCAGCAAGTAACTCTGCACCAAGTCATCACTTTCAGTAATTAGTAACTAAGGATGTGTTTAGAAAACTCCACTGAAGCCACTCTAGGTTCAGTTCATCTTAAAATCGCATCAGTTCCTGGAAGCTTGGCTTCAGGCACCAGTTTTTAACTCATGCCCCACTTTGTTCTTGATTCATAAAATACAAGTGTATGTCCTGACTGTTCAGTAGTTACTTTGATATAAACTGTTACTGTGAGGCTTCAAATTATTTGATATTCTAATTAAATTAATTTATTCTGATTGGGGGGTTTTTTGGGTTGATGGTACAGGCTGTAGGCAGACTCCAAAACACTTGTTTAGTTCATGTCTGGAGGACTTGCTTGGGAACATTTTAATGTGAAAAATTTTTTGGTCTATTTTTACAAAATAATATGCTACCCAGCAAATTGATTTTGTACACAGATGCAAAGCCACAAAGCTATGGAAACTGCAGATTAATAATCTACAAAATAATTGAATTTCTCATCTTTTAAGTTCATGCTTTTTCTTGCCTTGAAGGACCACAACTTGTTTGGCTCTTGGACACAGCTGTACTCATCCCTGTTCTATATTCCCCTATTCTATGCTGTGCTGTGTTTAGATGAGATCAGTCCTGTCTGGGGGCTAAAGACTCTAAACACTCCTTAGAGGCAGTGTGAGCTTTGTTCAGATGCTGTGACTAGTGCCAGGTGCTTGAAAGGAAGGTGCCAGAAAACAAGCATTAGAAAACTGTGGGACACTCTCACTGAGGGAGTGGGGTTTTGGCTCCTGTCAGCTGTCAATGTTATGAAGCATGAGAGTTTTTCTTACAATTGCTGTTCATTTTTAATGTTTCTTGTATGATATTTATTTTCCTTATCATTAATGTAAATGCCCTTGTAAATAAATATTTTTCTGACAATGAAAAGCAAGTGTGTTGCTGCTTTCAAAGTAGGCTGGCTAATTTTTTAACAGAAAAGAACATCTAGTCCCAGCTACTTTACAGGTAATGTAACCAGCCCCCCAAAAAAGAAATTGTTTTACCTTTTGCAATTTAAAAAATTCTCTTTTAATTCTCTGATAAGTACATGCAAAGAAATCATAAATAATATGCAGTGAGAATTATAGTAGGTAACAGTGCCTGAGTGCAAAGTAGAATCCAATCTGCGTTTCATAAATAATTTAACTGTGAGAAAAACCTGTCTTTGTCCTTGAATTCAGCTGCATTGCTGCTGAGCACTCACATTTCTATTTGGAATAAGAAGGCATTCGAAGTTTTAATGTGGTATATCTTCTCTTTTGACACTTTCTGCCCTTTTTTCCCTACCATTTCTCCTGAGCTAGCTCTGAGCTTCCTGATGGCCTTTTTTTTGAAGATTAATAATGACTTTTTAATTAGAAATAATGTCTGCTGTATTGCAGTAATGCATTGTGCTGCATCTAAGGCATCATCACGTATGTGATCTCTCTGTGACAGAGCTGCTCCTAATGATACAAATAGGTGATTAAGTGCATCAAATTGGTGGTAACTTAAAATATCTCGATATTGAGTAAGCAAAATTAGTGACATCTTAGTAACATTTTTACATACTAAAATAATTTATTACTGATAATTATCTGTGGTCAATCTAGACAGAACTTAACTGTATCTTATGATTAGAAATTGTGAAACATATTTAATTGATTTTTTTTGGTTCTCACTAAGAGAATGTTAAACAGCTCCTGACATGTGACAGATGCTGGTCTCAGTCAGACTTTTGTCCTGATACGTTTTACAGCATAAATAACCTGATTGGGTGTAGGTAGTGATAACATTCAAAAATAAATACAGGAGTTAGAAAAAAGAAAATATGTCTAAAAGGAAAGGCAACTTTAGGGTGTTTGTAGACTCTAGCATGAATATACTCAATGATTAAAAGCCATGAACCTGACACCACAAATCTATAAACTAGCAACCATCTTCATCTGTGTGGGTTTTTTTCTGTTCAAAACAATTCATTTCAGCTTTGAGAGCTGCTCAGCTTCAGTGAATTGAAGAATTTAAATAATCTTTCTAAGTTTAACATGTGCATAGCTAAAGACTTAACCTTTCATGACCAGTTCCCACAGACACTGCAACTCAGGTGCTTTTCTTCCCCTTGCTATAAGCAAGCCCTTACAGAAGATGCTATCATTGAATTTCCACAGGTGTAAAGAATTCAGATCGCTGCTTGCCTTTACTGGTAATAACATGTAATATAACAACTTTTATTCATTATTCTTTACAGTGCATTTGCCATTACCAAGATGTGCAAACACACAACTAGCATTAAATTTAAAAATTTTTTGCTAGTTCGTTAGGGTTTTGTAGAATTCAAACTGTTCACTGCGTGGTGTAAGTTTGGGACTAGCACATACAAATTCTAAATTCATTTATGGAAACACTGATTACCTGCTCTGATTAATCTTGGGGAAAATAATTTGTTACCCACACCTGTTTCATTAGTGTTTACTGTTTATAATGGTTTCTTAACCTGGTTTCACAGATGATTAACTGTCCTGTTACAAAAACTTTTGTCTGGGAAGAAATTATGATTATAGAAGTGTAAAAAAAGAAAATAATTTGTAAATTTTTTAACAAAGATGAATTATGTCCCAGTCTGTAGCTGGTTTAGTGGAATGCTGATGATCTAGAAGATGTCCTCTGCAGACAGATTAAAATTAGCAGTCTCTCTCCTGTCTCCCTAGATAACAAGTTTAATAACCTAGAAGAGAGCTAGAGAAAGACTGAGCAAATAAAGGACAGTAAAACATATCTTTGTGGTACAGAAGTCTGAAAGTATGGTGGGAGGCATTATTCTTAATCCAGTGAAGATTGAAAGGAGCTTTCCCCCTAATTTATTATGCATCAACCTCCCACATTATGCTAAAAAGCACAAGCATGCTGTGTATCTGTAGGGGAAGGGTTTTGTGGTATTCACTCTTGAAGTGGAGAAGAGGAAGTGCAAGAGCTCCTAGGACATCTCTTGGATGAGTACAGTTCCCATAACTTGATAGGGCAAAGAACACTAAATTACTGGAATTAAATATATTCCTGCCCTCAGTGCTGACCTGATCAGTGGGATCAAGACAGTAGCCAGGTTGTTTCAGGTGTGAGGTGTTCAGTTCCTGAGTGAGCTGTGCATGGAAGCAGGGAATTGCTGGGGAGTGGGCAACTGTCAGGTAACAATTTAAAAGCCTTTCATAAAAATGGAACAGGCAGAATAATCCAATTTGCCTCATAGGCTGGAAGCAAATAATAAATTCTAGGGGAATTATATAGGAAACGTAGAATTCCTTTCTGTCAACGTGGTTGTTTCTTTTATCATTGATTTGCAGGTCTCTTTTCTGTCCCTTCTTCCTTGCCCTCTCTTTTTTGGGGGTGGACAACCTTAGCTTGGTTGGTAGTAAGACCTAATGCTTCTTTGCAGATCCCTTGGAAATAATCCTCTGCAAAGGCCCTGCTCTTTGAGAGGTGTGTTGTTGTTTTGGGGATACAGAGTGCAGGGAGGTGAATGTCAGTGTGTGGTGATAAAAAGGCTTCAATGACCAGGCCACGTGGAGGATACACAACTATTTACTCCCCCCTTAGAACAGCATAAGAAAACCATGTGTCTTAAAAAAAATAAATCCAAACCAATAGAATTCTGTCTAAATGAGAAATAGTATCATTGCAGTTAAATGATTATGTTAATTCTTTAAAATATAAACAGTTATAAATATCCATTTTCTTTGGAACATGGGTGTTAAAATGTAAAGATGCCTTAAGACTGGCATCTCAGTATGTGTGTATACATTCACGTAATTGGAGAGAAGGAACAAGACATTTTCCACTATCATCTATAAAATTCTCCTTGAATTTATGTACCTTCAGAATGGGGCACATCTTATGGGGAAAGAATATAAAACAGAAAAGTTAAGCTACAGCAATAAACCTGATATGTCTATAATTGCTATACACAGTTGCATTATAAAATATATTGATATCTTATAGACTGTCATAGAGACAGTGATTCAAACCAAATCTTTTACACTGTAGACTATATTCAGAAAGATATAAATGCAGAAATTAGTGTGAGAAGGGAAAAAAAATCATGTCCTTTAATTATGTGTACCTTTTCAGACTTGTGACATACTTGATTTGATCAAATACCATTACACATAATCTTCTTATAGCTTGTTATGCCTTTCACTTGCCAGAATTTCTGTTCCGTGTCTTTTAAAGAACAACCCTTCAAAGAAGTTGGCTAGAAGTACTAACAAGCAGTATTTTAATTAAGAGGATTGTGACTAAGGGCACTCAAAACGTTTATTATGCATATGAAAGGTAATAGTAGGGAACTACCTTTGTATCTGAGCTTTTTAAAGGTGCTACATATGCCTGTCTTTGTTTTTCTTTAATTATTTTAGTTAATTTTCTTTTAATTCTGTAAATTTTTTTAAATGGTTGGAAAAAGTTGTAGTAAGTAAAACTGACAAGTGTTAGTATATAGGTTTATGCTCAGACACTCACTCGTGATTTTAAATGAGTTGAGTTTCTCAAGAATCTTTGCCTTCAGTCTTTCATTTTAGTTGGTTTATGGGCCTTCCATTGCCACAACTCCTACACAATTCACACATTTCAATTCGTTTATCTATAAAATATCCCTGTAAGACAGGGAATTGATATAAGGTCTGTGCAAAGGAGCAAGAGTTGTTCAGAGAGGAATTCTCACCCTGGAGCTCTGATGAGAGGGTCAGACGTGTGTGTGACTGTTGAAATTATTGAGCAAAAGCTGTCGTCAGCAAATAGGGAATATAAACTGCAGAGATTTGCATGAATTAAGGTTTTCTGAGCTTGGCGTTTGGTGACAAGGGGTTTTTGTACCAGAGGAGAGGCTGATTCCCAACACTAAGGACTGAAACAACTATGAAATAAAATCTACAAGGTGGCTTTTTCTCTGCAGTGTTATTCTACCTGTATTTTCTGCATCATCTCTCTCATTATAGATAGTAGTGTGCACATCTATTAGCAGAAAGAAGGAAAAATACAATATACAATGTCAATTGCTTCAATTTTAAAAGAAATTAAGAAAGATCTGATTAGATGATGCTATCCAGTTATTTTGGTTATGTAAATGTTCTGAGTTAGGTCATCCCTTAGGAATAGTTTATTTAAAGCATGTTTGTTTATTTTCTCTTGAGAAAGCTTCATTGCATCAGAAACCTAAAGCTCAGTGTGTGATGATCCCATTTCTGCAGAGCTTTGGCTGAGATGGCTCTGTTGAGGGCAGGATACATCGCTGGTTAGATTACAAAGGAGGGTCCTGTTTTCTCCTCTACTGCTGTAATCCAGAGTACACTGGTTGAAGGAGTGCTCTCTGCAGAAAATGCCACTTACCGGTTTAATCATATAAAGATTGTAAGGACTATGTTTTTAAATATTGTAAGTTTCTTCTGATCCCCATGAACGATATGAATGTGCTGATAGCCAAAAGCCTTTTGATAAGTACCCAATATCTGCTCTGGTTACAAGTTCTGAGTGTCCTGGCAGCTTCTGCGCCCTCTCAGCTCTGTGCTCTGGTCCTAATGGGTAGCAGCTGTCCAACCTGGCTCTCAGGAGCCTGTCAGTCCGTGCTGCCACTG
This sequence comes from Origma solitaria, assembly GCA_013397895.1. NCBI lineage: Eukaryota > Metazoa > Chordata > Aves > Passeriformes > Acanthizidae > Origma > Origma solitaria. The sequence continues at coordinate 470,041 of VZRL01000444.1, read as the reverse complement.
CCTCTCCCTTTTGAAGACTTTGAAAGGCTGGGTGCTTCAAGGGCTCTGTTTAAGACTGCCCTCTCTAATCCTTATTTTTCTCAGAGTACGTACTTGTGTTTGGGCTGGCTTAACTCAGGAAGACCTAAACCAGGGCCTTGCACAGGTTGAACTTTCACCAGCATCACTTGTTTTCTGGATGCAATATTTTCCATCAAGCAGAGTTAGCCCTGTGTCGCCCTGTGCTTTTCCATTGCTAATTGTCTTTATTTCAGGAGCAGCAAGGCCGATGTCATTCCAGTCCATGCAGGTAGGGGTTTTTTATAGTTCTGCTGGGCTTTGTTTGTTTCATATTTATGACGGTAGTCAAGTATTCTACCCTGAACACATTTTCATATGGTTCAACCAATTATTAACTGTAATGGAGTGTTTTTCTATAAGGGCCTGTTTTTGCCCTTGAATTAAAATCTGACTTTCCGTGGGCACTTGCATGATAGCAACTACCTACTGAATATCCTTAGCTGGAAATTTGCGAGTGTGGATTCCCCTCCACTGGGGAGGAGGAGCACTTTCTCCTCTACTCCTGGCTGAATTGTTCCTTCCAAATAAACACTGGGAAGCGAGATTTGTTCAGCATTCAGCTTCATGATTTAGTCGAGATTAGAGCAAATGGAGACAGACAGTGCCTGTCATTTCCTTCTGCATTAGAAAAGCGAGAGAGAAGGAAAACACTCATCTCAGAGTGCCTCTCTGTTGGTAGCCCAGACCCCCAGCGCACACTGATGATCTTGGCAACCTGAGGATCTTGCTCTTCCCTGAAACCCTGCATACTCCAGGCTGGGGAGGAGTTGGGTTCCTTCATCTGTATAGCCAATCAGTTCTTCCAGTTGTTTCCATATACTTAGCAAAGCTGTATTCATTTCTTCTTTGGTCAAGAACCTCTCCTCCATCTATCCTTTCCTCTAGAGAGGAGGAAAGTTGCACTCACTTGAGAGTGTGCTTCTATGTGTTATCAATTTGCTTCTGTTTTAAGATACAAGTATATTACTTACTCTGATGCCAAAAGATTTTTGCTTTTTATGTATTTTTCATATATTTGTAGCTCTGTAGACTACTATTGTATAGTTATATCATTTTGTAGCTTTTCCAGTACTTTGTTAGACAAACACATTCCTGGAATTCTATCCTGACCTTGCTTCTTCAGTGAACCAAGGCCATTCCTCTACTTTCCCATGTATGTAGACATAAACAATGAGGGGCTAGAAGAAAGTGGGGAGACTTAAGTAGAAGGCCAAACCAAGGGGGAATTACTTCATTAACTTTACTTCTAACTGGGGATTCTTGTCAATTTTGCTGATTTGCTAAACTTATTAGTGTCGTAGCCCTATATCACGTGTGCATTTTGGTGTACATTCTGCTGTGCATTTTGCCATATGTGCACCTGAAGGATCCTTCGATAAGCAGTAACCACTTATTGACCTTTCAGTCTTATTTGGCTTGTGATTTCGGGGCTGATAAAGGCACGAATTCTAATTTGATTTTTCTCTGGCCTCAGGAGAATTTCAACTGATACTTATTTTTAATGTCATGTCAAAATGAGATCTGTATAAAGACAGCTCGTGCTGCCTAAAGTTCGATGTTCCACCGTGTAGCAAAGCAGTCTGTGTGGGAGCTGTCTGACTTTATGGGAATCCTTAGTCTTTCATGGAGAATGCTCCCATTCTTCCATGCTGTTTATGACTGCAGTGCTTCATGTTGCAGGCAGACCCTCCTTTCTCAAATTGCTTTTCTCTTCAGTTTCTGCATGCTGCCTCATTTCCTAGGATGGACTGCTACTGTTAGCCCTCCCTTGAAATGGGCTGGTGTGGAGAGAGACTGGAGAAAGAAGTTATTGTTATTTCTTCTCTGAATTCCTATAGTTAACCTTAGAAACCACAGTTTATCATGCAGCAGGAACAGGCTTTTCTTTTTGATGGATTTTTACTCATCTGAGCAGCACTGATTCTCTCTCTCAAGGTCACTCAGTCAATTTAAAAGGAAATTATATCACAGGGGTTTTTCTCTGCTAACTCTTAAGCGTTGGAAAAACCTGAATCACTCTAAACTGATAAGAGACCACATCTCATAATGTTTATTTTCATGGTATACTAATTTAGTTTTCAGATTCATTATTTAAATTCTTTGCTTATTTTCTGACAGGACAGCAAAAGGATAGTACTGATAGGATAAGAACAAATAGGTATTTGCTTTTTATTTCTACAGTTTTTCACTGAAAGTGAAGTGTCACAGAGTCATTTTACCCCACCACCTCCATATAAATGCTTCATCAGTGTTACATTTAAAATACTGTGAAATTGTATAGGGCCAAAGCCTAAAGAAAAGTACCAATTTAAACAGAAACTTCTTAGATAACTTTTCCAGTGAGCTTGATCTGAGGGCGTAATCTGAGGGGAAGATGCTCCCATTAATTTGTGGGAAGGAAAGCAAGCTAAATAACTTGGAAGAGTTTTTATTCAGTTTATGTTTTGTAACATGTGCTCTGTGATGTTTTTCATTCAGCTTTACAGTAGTTATAAGGTGTGCACCCTGTAATTTTTCAGTGTCTGTGAAATCTCAGAATGGACAATTTTTATCTTCTTAACAGGACATGGAGCAGATGTGAAATGTGTTGACTGGCATCCAACGAAGGGATTAGTTGTTTCAGGAAGCAAAGATAGCCAACAGCCCATCAAGTTCTGGGATCCAAAGACTGGCCAGAGCCTTGCCACTCTGTAAGTTCTTACCCATAGACTTTTGATTTGCTCAGATATAAGCTAACTTTATACTTTTTTTTTTTCTTAATTCCCTTCTTAGCTCTTTTCCTTTCAACTTTTCAACTGTACACACTTGCTTCAAACATAAAGCTGGTGCTTTAGCTGTGCCAGACAATCTATAGGTTAGATGAAGACAAGTCTGCACCTGGAAAATTGAGACTTTAATATTCCTTATTTAAATTTACTTTGTCCTTCTTCACAGACAACCTAGTCATACAGTTCTCATTCAGACTGAGATATGGAAAAACAAACAAGATGTTTCATCTCGTTGATAAAAACTTTCTTATGCTGCAGTACAAACATGCACAGTAACTGGGTACTGTCTCAGTGAGTGCTGCCAGTTACTCTGAAGTACAAAAGACCAGGATCAAAGCACAGGACCATAAAAAGCCTCAGTGTTCTGCTTTAGTAGCCTGAACTGCCTTGTTACTGACCAGAACATTTGTGACTGGCAAATGACACATTTTTATCTGTGTCTGAGAAATCAGTTTCAGGACAATCTGTTTCTGTTTCTCTCTGCTTGCAGACATGCTCATAAAAACACAGTGATGGAGGTGAAACTGAATCTCAATGGCAACTGGCTGCTGACAGCTTCTCGAGACCATCTCTGTAAGCTCTTCGACATCCGTAACCTGAAAGAAGAACTTCAGGTCTTCAGGGGTCATAAGAAAGAGGCCACAGGTCAGAATTTGTTTATTATGTGGATTGTTTCTATTAAGTTTGGATTAAAAATTAAAATTATTTGCATTCATTAGAAATCCTAGTATTATACCATCTGATGGTGGCTTACTGTGTGTTTCAGCTGTGGCCTGGCACCCTGTTCACGAAGGGCTGTTTGCCAGTGGAGGATCTGATGGGTCGTTGTTGTTCTGGCATGTTGGGTATGTGGCATTTTCATCAGCACTTTGGAAAGATGTTGGTCAGTTGTGCAAGCTGTTAAACACAACATACCTCTTTTCGTCTTTGAATCCATATTTAACCTGCGTATTTGTGATACAGTTTTTCTCTGTACTTGAGGAATTTGTTAATACGCTTCATTTATGTAGAAGTTTCCTGTAGAAATGTGCTTTAAGTTGCTTGCACAAGACCAGCCATGTGTTGAGATGGTGATGAATGGTGGAAACTCCTAGTTCTTAAAGCTTGTTCTGAGGTGTTGTAGTTATTTTGTTTCGAAATGTACAGTTAAAAATCCCTACATTACTGAACTGCCTATTAAAAACCACTGGGAACAATCAGTTCACCCAGCAGAAAAATGACAGATAAAGTTTGATAAAACATGGGGTAGAGGATGAACAACAACTGAATAGCAAAATTATCTATTGTAGCTTTGTGAGATATTCAGCTGTGTATGGGTTTTTTTGTCTTTTTGGGGGTTTTTTATGCATCAGAGTTGAGAAGGAGGTTGGTGGAATGGAAATGGCCCATGAAGGAATGATCTGGAGTCTGGCATGGCATCCCCTCGGACACATTCTCTGTTCAGGCTCAAATGATCACACCAGGTAATTTCAAGCATTTAAAGAAAAAGTCTAAGGAAATGTATGTACCTTTAGAAACTAGAATGGTGCTTGGTGTCAGTGAATGAATAGATTGGGATGGTTTCTGTTACACAACCAATGGCCAAAGCAGAGACACATACTTATGTTAATAGGAAGCACCAGGTGGCACTGACATTTTACATTATAAGGTAGAGTCTAACCTCTTGTCCTTCATCTAAGGAAGCCTTAGAAAACATTACAGTTTTCGTTTGTGGGACCTTCTTAATCCACTGAAGAAGTGTTTAAAAAAGAATTCTTGTAGTTTCTTGCTGAAGAAATATTCTTATCTCCCCAGCAATTTTTCCTGCGGATCGTATGCTGAGCATGTCTTTTCACATTGCAGACATGTTCAGAGGCTGCAGTTTGTGTTTTTAGGTTGGACATGCTATAAACATAGTGCATTTCACAAATTCAGTAAATTTCTGTGGGGCATGTGTATATTTAGGGTATGTGAAGAATATACTTGAGCACAAAGGTTTTGGAGTAGACTAGAAATTTTTTTCTTCAGGATCTGATGTTGATGCCCTGTACTTACAGTAACTTTGAATTATCTTCTAACTTGTAACTATGTAATTTATTACAATATTAGATTTTTTATTTTTGGCTTGAAGCTCATACCCTGTGTTCAGATGTAGAGCTGAACTTGATTTAGTAAGAGTTGAATCCTTATATAATTCAGGATACTGAAAATCAAAGAACTAATTAGATGAAAAGTTGTTCATGCTCTTACCCCTTTAATGAGTTCATATAACTTCCTTTTGACAGCAAGTTTTGGACTAGAAACCGGCCTGGAGATAAAATGCGAGATCGTTACAACTTGAACCTGCTGCCTGGGATGTCAGAGGATGGTGTGGAATATGGTAAGGCACTTCTCTATGTGGAAGGAAGAGGATTGGGGTCAGGAACAAGCCTAGGTCATTAGCTGATCCTTTTGGGTAAGGTGAAGAAGCAGAATTATAGCATTGGTGACCACTTAGGCAAAAATACCTTTTCCTAAGGATTGATTTTGCTCTCCATGTTATCAGCGATCATCATTCCAACAATGGCTTCTTTTCTGTTTCCACAGCTCCAGGAGGTAAGACCTGCTCTGTCAATCACAGGAAGGAGGTTTGGCTCTCCCTCTGGCAATATCTCCAGTTCACCTTTCTTCCTGAAAACTTCATCTGTCTTCAAGGCTTCCTGCAGTCCTGAACTGCAACAGGAAAACCTTTCAAATTACTGAATTCTACTAAAACCTTTAAACTTTACTCTTTTCTTAAGGATCTATCTCAATAATTTTAGGCTGGTCAGCATTGCCTAGCTCAGTGGTATGCCTCAGCCACCAGTAGCTGCATCTTTTTCTTCAGATTTTTGATTATTCACTCTTTTTGGGGGGAAAATTAAAATGCAGCACTTTAATACAATTTAAGTTTTAAAATGTATAGGTTTGTTATATCAAAAATGGGACTGATTATGGGTTATTATTTCTTTTTCTGAGCTTCTACCCTAAATGTAGCTTTCCTGAAAGGACATAGTTTCTAACCTTTCGGGATGCATTTATGAATCTGAACTTGAAGTTCTTTTTTTATCCTGTAATTCATGCATGAAACTAAATTATGACCCACCAGTTGTAAAATATGTATTTACTGTTGGAATATGATACTAACGATAAAAGCATGTGAGAATCCAAAGGGATAAAATGGTAATGGGAAGAAAATTTTTCCAAGTATAAATACTTACTGTTTTTTTTTCTCTAGATGATCTGGAACCAAACAGCCTGGCAGTTATTCCTGGGATGGGAATACCTGAACAACTGAAAATAGCCATGGAGCAGGAGCAAATGGGTAAGTAATAGCTGTAGGAAAGCACTCTCTTGAGCAGTCCAGATACTGTATGATTTCTTTCTCACTCTTTTCGTATTCTTTGGGAGCACAGATGCTTTTTTCTGAAGTTCTGTGTTGTGCATATTTGCCATGTAAAGATGAGCTGAAAACCTCTGTGAAAAAAATAAAGGATCTTTCTGTAAACCTGCATTGCTCTGACTGTTTGGTTCTCTGGTGACAAAGGGAAAGATGAGTCCAATGACATTGAAATGACAATCCCAGGACTGGATTGGGGAATGGAGGAAGTAATGCAAAAGGACCAAAAGAAAGTGCCACAGAAAAAAGTTCCCTATGCAAAACCAATACCAGCACAGTTTCAGCAGGTAAGTTCCTGATACACAGGGAACAGAACAACCTGTTACTTTCCCTGCTTCAAAAAGTGTGTGTCTTTCAAAATGTTTTGGATTTCTGATATCAGCTCTTCTGTATCAACACCCAGTGCAATTTACCACAGTAGATAGTTTAATTACTATTGAAACATAAAATACTTAGTTAAATACGTTCTATCTTGTATCAGTACCTGGGAAGAAGTTATAATATTTGGAGTTTTATTCCGCATTGTTTTTAGCTTCCAGGTATCCATACTACAAAGTGTTTCAGCCTATCCTTTCTCATTGCAGCAATGTGTTGCATACGTGTTGTTCTGCAGAATTAATCTTGTGTTTCCTAATCTCTACAGGCATGGATGCAAAATAAAGTTCCTTTGCCCCCCCCACCTGAGCCACTGAATGATAGAAAGGAGGATATTAAGCTGGAGGAGAAAAAGAAATCACAGGCAGAGATTGAGCAGGAAATGGCAGCACTTCAGTACACAAACCCACAACTCTTGGAGGTATGTGTGGAAACACATTTATTAGCAAGTTTGCTTTAGTCCTTTCTACGATAGATTTGGACTTCAGCCCTAAAGTGAGCAGCTTCCTTTGGCAGTTTCAGCTGTTTGGCTGTTTGCACCTTTTTACAAAAAGCCATCTCATTGAACAGGTTATTGCACTTACTGTGTGATGATGTGAAACCCTCAGTGAGGCGCCCACATCTCAGTTGACTGGTACTGAACTGTGGGTCTCTTCAGTTAGCAATTTCTCTTTAGTTAGTTATTTCTGTGAATTACAAGAAAAGCATTCTTAAAGTCCTGTGAAATGGTACGACTGCTTCTGATTTTTAGTTGTAACATACTTCTGTGCTTAGTTGATTTTCTGGGTTTCTTTTTTGGACAGCAATTGAAGATTGAGAGACTTGCACAAAAGCAAGCGGAGCAAGTGCAGCCACCGCCCCCAGGAGGATCTCTCCATGGACCTCAGCCTTTCCCAGGGCAAGGCCCGATGTCACAGATGCCTCAAGGGTTTCAGCAGCCCCTCCCACCTCAGCAGATGCCAATGAATATGCCTCAGATGGGACCTGGTCCACAAGGACAGTTCAGACCTCCAGGACCCCAAGGACAAATGGGACCTCAAGGTCCATTACACCAAGGAGCTGGAGGTCCACAAGGGTTCATGGGACCACAAGGACCTCCAGGCCCCCAAGGGCCTCCGCAAGGAATGCCACGGCCTCAGGATTTACATGGACATCAAGGAATGCAGAGACATCCGGGCCCTCATGGGCCAATGGGGCCCCCAGGTCCACAGGGTAATGCTGGCCCACAGGGACACTTGGGACCGCAGGGCCTGCCTGGGTCTCAGACTCATTTAGGACCGCAGGGGCCCCCTGGCCCGCAGGGTCACTTGGGTCCTCAGGGTCCCCCTGGAGGTCAAGGAATGCAGGGGCCACCTGGTCCACGAGGAATGCAAGGACCTCTTCCTCACGGCATGCAAGGAGCTCCAGGATCTCAAGGGATGCAGGGCCCTATATCTCAAGGGCCTTTGATGGGACTTAATCCAAGAGGGATGCAGGGTCCACCAGGACCCAGAGATAACCAGGGACCTAATCCACAAGGGATGATGATGGGTCATCCACAAGAAATGAGAGGTCCTCATATGCAAAGTGGTTTACTAGGACACGGCCCCCAGGAGATGCGGGGCCTTCAGGGACCCCCGCCTCAAGGTACAATGCTGGGACCGCCACAAGAATTGCGTGGGCCACCTGGTCCACAGGGCCAGCAGGGACCTCCACAAGGCTCTTTAGTGGGGCCTCAAGGAAACATGCAAGGACCTCAGGGACAGCCGAACCCTTCGAGGGGGCCGCACCCTTCCCAGGGCCCTATGCCATTCCAGCAGCAGAAAACACCTCTGTTGGGTGACGGGCCTCGTCCCCCCTTTAATCAGGTACGTGGTGGTCTTTGGAACAAGGGGAGGTTTAGGAATGTGGGAATGATTACTGCACAGCAGGAGCTTAGAGAACGGAGGCTGGGTGCTCCTTGCAGGACTGAGGCCTCAGGAAAACTGAGGTGATAATAAAAAGGGTTATACAGCTTGGAAACAGCAGAAGGTGTCCCTGCCCGTGGCAGGGGGATTGGAAATAGATGATCTTTAAGGTGACCTCCAACCCAAACCATTCATGATTCTCTGACAGGTAACTGTGGAAAAGGGATTATTGGGAATACTAGTACAGAAACCAGTCTGCTGTGAAAATACGTAACCTTAAAAGAAACTCCTCTTTTTTCCTCTTTTTTTTCTTTTTAATTTAAAGACACTGAACTGTCTTAAGTGGGGTATTTTCTGGGGAGCAGACAACCACTAATAGCACTAATAAAAGTTGAATTTAAAGAACCTAAACATGAGAAAAGTCATATGTATTAATTAAAGCAAGGTACTGCCAACTCTCAGTTGTCCAGAGTAGTTAATCTGAACTGTGGGATGAATTTACATAGATGCTGACACACCTGGAATTGGCTTAGGTCTGGTGGCACTTAGTTCACTCTGAGTGCAGAGGAATACAGAGGGACACAGCTCTCCTGTTTCCTGCCTTTAGCCACCTCTGCTTCCCAGAGCACAAGTTCAGAGCCAGCAGTGTCCTCTGCTGACTCCTCAGTGTGCCGTTTGGTGAGAAGCAGGAGAGGAAGCGCAGGTATGGGATGGGTTTTTGTAGGGCTAACCCAGGTGTAGTGGGGTGAGCCTGAGCAGGGCCTGGGTGTGTGCTGACAGCAGGGAGCTGTCCCCATGCCCTGCTGCCTCAGCATCAGCTCCAGGAGGCTTCACAGCTCAGCAAGATATGTTGGGCACAGCTGAATGGGATACTGGCGAGTGCTGCTTATAGACACAGCGGTTGATTCCACAGGAGTCAAGTCGGGCTTTGGTAGGTCTGGTTTGGCACCAGCTGCAGCCTGCTCTGCCCTCCTCAGCACTTTCCATTTTCTGCTCTGCTACACATCACACAGGGCTCTCTGTGGTTATTGCCTCTCGTAAGTTCCTAGCTGGATAGCACCAGTTCTGTACATTAAATTTGTCTCAGTTGTCTCCAGTTCTAGGTGAATTTTGAAAGAGAAATTTGGAAAAAAAATCTACTTAATTTTTAAAAGCGTGGTGTTTTTTAATCAAAATTGTCTCTTTTAGACCTGCACTTAATAGTTTCAGTCAAAGCTTTAGATGTGCAGAGTACTTAGTGTGTACTCCAGTACCGATCACGAGGAACTAAATATTCAAATGAGCTTTAGCTCCAGAATTCCTTTTCAGATTGAAGCAGAGAAGCCTACAAGTTGTGGGTTTATTTGAATATGTTTTCCTTACTAATCAATAATTTAATAACTCACTCCAGAAGTCTGTTAATGTGCCACTGCTGCTGAGATTTCAAAAGTATCCAAGTTACGCAAACTAATGTTGGTTCCACAACTATATAACTTAAACCAGCAGAGTTATTTCTTACTGCTATCTCAGGGAGACTAATTTTTCTGCTTTGAGAATAATTACCATGTTTGTGGAAGGCTGTCCTTGTCTGCCCTTGCCGCTGACACTGTTCAGAATTTGGCAGGGTGCTTTTGGAAGGTGGCTGGCTATTTTTGATGAATACTGCTATCTTGAAGGCTTTTGCAGATACTAAAAAAATGACATAGTGAGATATTTTAGACCATTCTTCCTTCTTTGTGCACCTTTAGTATAGTAATGGCTTTTAAAAATTAACGTATTTTAAAATTCAGTGTCAGGTTTTGCTTCATTTTTATCTTTGTAATATGAATATAGCAGTAGTTCCTGTTTAAAAAGGCCCCATCTGTGATTTTTTTTTTTTTTAAAACAATAGGCTTGGCTTTGTTTTGTGTTCTGAATTTGGCATTTTTCTTCTTGTAAAAAACTTGTACAAATCACTTGTCTCCCTTTTCAGTAGCAAAAGTGTGTGAATATCTGCTTTATCAAAGGCTTGTGACATTAATACAGAACATTTATAGATAACTGTAAGGGTTAATCTCCATAGAAGATATCACTGTTACCTGTACCAGCTGTACACTGGAAGCAGAGATTTGCTAGGATACACAAGGCTATTTACAGCTTTTAGTAAGGTACCTCTTTCTGAGCTCTGCATATTTTTCAGTTTCAAGCCCAGTTTGAGGCCTGGAATGAATTTTGAAACAAAAATCACATGAAAATGCAGAGTTAGGGCTCTATGTTCCCCGCTTGGCAATGGTTTGTTTGCAATAAAGGTTTCTGCTAAGGAGAATTATTTATTGCTGCTTTAGTTAAACACTAGTGGCATAAAAGGAAGAAATTCCATAAAATTTATTTGAAGCAAGCATATGCTAAATACATGGGAAATCGTGGAACTCCAGCAAGGTTTTGGTCAGAAACAGCAGAATCACTGTCATAGCTGGCTCTTACCTAGTCGGGGGATGGATTTGTTCTGGACTCAAGCAACATTCTATCACTAGTAGAGTATTTTTAGGGATTTTGGGGTTTTTTTTAATGGACATTGAGTCAGACCTTTTGCTTATTTTTCCAACATTCTTACAAAATTACTCAATGCAAATATGATGTTTGTAGTATATATTTGTGTGCTTTCTTGTGTTTATCACCGACATTGCAGTTGAATATAATTGTTTAATTTAAAGTTGTATTTTGAGAGATGATGGGAAAAATGCACAGATAAACTTCCTGCTTCTCGGCACCTAGAAAAAAAAAAAAAAAAGTAGTGTTTCTCCAAAATCAGTTTAGAGCATTAAAATTATTTAACTTTGATTCATGGAGAAGTGAAGCAGTGTAGTTATGACCCAGTGGTGTGATGGAGTACAGGTTTTTACCTGCAGTCTGGAAGAGTTTTAACAAGTCAGTATGAAGGCCAAGTCTAAATCTTGCATACTAGACATGTCTAGGAAAAAATTATATGTTTAGGGGTTCTGATAAGGGTTTGGGGGAATTTGGTTTTTTAGTCATGTCAGCATAAGAAGGTTTTGGATAGCAATCTTGCAGGTTTCAGCTCTCTCTGGTTCTTTTTTTTTTAAATTGCTGGATTTCATAGCTACAGTGTAAATGCTCTTTTTCAGTTCCAGTCAAGCACAAACCCCAAATGATGACTTTTTGTCCAGCCTTTGCTGTTTAAAGGCAGATTCAGACCATTGTGTAAACACAGTTTTCCAAGCAGTGCCACCATAGCAGGTCCAGTGTGAATTTGGTACCTGTAGAAATCTTTCATAAGTCTGTGACAGCAGCTGAATTTAAAGAGCATTATTTTATCCTTTAAAATTCACCAAAAAAGGAGGGGAGGAAAAGCAAAAGACACTTATATACTTTATTTTTTTCCTTGGGGTCACATAAAGTACACAAACGTTTTCCCACTCTACTGCTGCTGCTTGAGGAAAGAAGTGACTGTGACTCCTGCCTTTAGCCCTGTCAGTGCTGAAAACTCCCTTTACAAATTCTCTCTTGGTGTCTACCTGAGGGTTAGCACTTTTTTTTAACCCTAAAATGAAGAAAAACATACTTTGCCATCATGTTAAAAATGAAACTCATGTCATTCCATGTAAACAATTTACAGAGGTTTAGAGAAAACGTTCTCTTATGGCCCTGCTGTTGTCCCCCCATCCCAACATTCTTCATACTTATTTTTGTATATATAGTTTCTCTTTATGGTTCATTTCCAAATGACATCTTTAGTCTGTGCAGCTCTTTAACTGCATATAAATCAGTACCTAATATTTTTCAAACAAATATGACATAGTTTCCTCATCTAGAGGAATAGAATATTTATAGAATTTAAATATAAATACTCATTTATAGAATGAGTATTTATAGACTACTCCATAAATTCAATACATTCTCACAGAATATTCATACTCAGGAAGAATATGAGCTTTATCATCTTTGGTTGTAACAGGTAAAATGTGAATACTTGAAATGTTGTTTCCTATAAAATGGTGTGCTTCTCAGTGACTGAAGCATTACCGATGTGAATGCCTGAAAAATGATGCTGAAACCATTGGAATGTGAGCTGTTTCTGTTGTACAACCCTTGCAGATGCAGACTTCATGGAAAGAAAATTGGTTTGCACTCTTAAAAATTTTTTTAACTACTCACACATGGCAATTCACGTGGCTTTTCTTCTTACATGCTCACAGGATGGACAGAACCCGGGTCCTCCTCCGCTGATACCAGGCCTAGGGCAGCAAGGAGGACAAGGTCGTCTTGGCCCTCACAACCAAGGACCTGGTCTTAATAAAGGTAATTAAATATTTTTTTCTGTTCTCCTGTGAGTCAATGTCCTCAAAGAGGGGCTGTCCCAGTGCAGTACATCCAGAGGGAAGTGCCTGGAGCACAGCGCAGGGCCTTGGCTGAGAGAAAAGCTTCCATAGATGTGGGCTGGGATATACAGTAAAAACTTCCAAAAAAATATTGCTTAATGTGAGATGTATCACATATGCTTTGTAGAACTGTACGAACTAGAGCATCCTAAAATGATTTAGAAAACGTTACAGAAACCTGCTGTGATTTTTTTTTTTCTCTCAAGGTGACACCCGTGGTCCACCAAACCATCACCTGGGGCCGCTGTCAGACAGACGGCACGAGCAGAACAGTGGCGGCCCCGAGCACGGGCCCGAGAGAGGCTTGTTTCGGGGTGGCCAGGACTGGAGCGATGGCAGAGACAGCAGGGGCATGCCAGACAGACGAGGGCCTCACCCCGATTTCCACGATGACTTTGATCGGCCGGATGACTTCCGTGATGACTTCCACCCGGATAAGAGATTTGGCCACCGATTACGAGAATTCGAGGGGAGAGGAGGCCCACCATTGCAAGATGAGAAATGGAGACGAGGTGGACCTGGGCCTCCCTTTCCTCCCGATCACAGGGAATTTGAAGGAGGTGGTTCAAACCGTGGGCCTCCTGGTGCTTGGGAAGGACGGAGACCTTCAGATGACAGATACCCACGGGATCCTGAGGACGCACGCTTCCGAGGAAGACGAGATGAGAGGTAAGAATGAATTTATTTCTCTTTCTTGGGTTAAAGGGTAAATGGAGGGAACTCTTTTTTTCCTGGTTTCCTTTTCATTAAGGAGTCTATCTGTTTCAGATTTATAAACTGGAAACCTATAAGGAAATGAAAACTCTAATATACCTGAGTATAGAGTCCATAAAAATCATTCAGTAATAGAAGAAAACTTGAAAAATGGTCATTGTACACAGCAGCTTCCGTGTCTTTAAACAGTAAGTAAAGAGAAGGGGGAAAGTTTGTAGAGAAGATCCAGTGACACAGAACGAAGATTTCAGACCGTTTTGACGAAAATTGAGAGGAGACTTAAAGGTTAAAATGACAAACTTATGAACACTAGAAGTGGATTTTGAGATTCTGTCTCCAGTCACAAACTGCAGCATGACTGTAGAGACCGTAGGATGAGATGCAATGCCCTTGTAAGAAGCAGGAACAGTGATCTGACTGCCAGATAGAAGGGACAGACTTACAGCATCTGTTGGACTGTCGAGACTATTTTTCATGCATTTGCTTGTAGAAATTTTATTTCTCTTTCTGACTTAGTTCTTAATGCCAAGTGAAGAACTCAAAAATAATCTGATTTACAGCAATGTCCTTGTCATTGCTCACAATCTCCGAATAAATCACAAAGGGATAAATTTGCTTTTAGATACCAATGTAAATATGGAGGAATTAATGCTGTCTCCGAGGTTGTCAGCAAAATTGCTCCAGATTTATGCTAGTTTAATTAAGTGAAATTTGGCCTCCAAGGTCTAATCCTCTCACTGACCACCAACTCTCTATGTATAAGAACATGTGCTTGTACAAATATGCTGTGGTCTCCACATAATGTGAATTTTGTGTGTTTTAGTTGCCTTTTTAATCATTTTCTTACATTCCTTTTACTTTGCATCTATACAGCTCTTCTTTTAGCTATTTTCTACCTAGCTCTGTAAGATGTACCTTCCTTTTGTGTGAAGAGTATGAAAAGAAATGAACAGTAACTAAAAGAAGGTAACAATTAAAGCCGTTTTTAAAAAGTAAAGCCAGAGAGAATCCAGTTGGATGGTCCAGTGGTCCAATGGTCTGCGTCACAGAACTCTAAAAGTCACAGCAGACAAGACTTTTAGAAGCTTAGTAAGAGATTTTCAGATCTTATATTGAAAATGCTTAGGGACTAGAAAATACTTTATTATGGTCCTGATTTTTAAAAAGTTTCAGGAAGGGAAACAAGAACCTTGTGACCTGTAATCTGACTTTTGAACTAAGAGTGTTCTATTTATCAGAGTGTTTGCCCAGAGAGTTTGAAATTAAATGGCACAGAGCTCTAAAAGGCTCACTGTGCTTGTAAATTTGATGATTTTCTTGGCATGAAGGTGAACTAGGTGACGTTTACTGCAGATGCTGTGGTGGACTTAATCCCAACCACTTGTTTAGCTGACTTGGTTTGAAATTGAGATTGTAACTGGTTTGATCAAGCATGAGAGGCAAATGTGTGTACGTGTGTTTCTCTCTAATTTCCCATCCTTTTCATCCCTGTCCTGTTCTTACTCTACCTGTGCATATCAACATGATGCTTCTACTGCAGAGACCTGCCTCTTCCTGCCTGCTTATCTGCACAGTGTGTAGTTGTGTACAGTAAGGTCCTAGGCCTCGGGGAAGAAGATCTGAGAGCAGGCAAACAGGAACTGAACCCAATGCGAGGCAGGGTTTTATGTGTGACTGGTATGAAAAGGCAAATAAGGATATCCAGAACACAATATTAGGAGCTGTGGCTATGGCAGGCATAGGTATGGTAGACGTCCAAACTCAAAACTGTGTCTGTAAGTTGCCTGGAAGAAATAGGAAAGGCCCTGTTCCTGCAGCCCTGGGGCCTTGTGTTGAAAATCTTGGTAATTTCCAAGCTAAGTCGAATCACACCATATCAGTATTAAAGTGGGAGGCCCTCTAAGAAACCTCTAGAGGACTGTGCTGTTTCAAGGCTAAACAATATTGCTCTGTGATTATTTGAGCCATTTGTACCTGAAACTGTTCAGTTTGTTTTCCCAAACCATCCAGGTTAATGTAAATGGTTCATGGTCCATACACAGCACTCCTCCATCCACTGTTGTACCTGTACAGGCACAGCAGCCTCCTCTCTGTATTGTGTTTGTTTTCTGGGAGGTGGAGACAGACCTATTGTTTTTTATTAAAAACAATGTAAAAGTTTAAAAATATTGTATTGTGTTATGACTACTGTTAAAATATTTAAATTTGTAATTAAAAGGTTAATGTTGTTAAAATTCTAAATAAAAGTATCTAAAGTTTTGCTTGTAATAGGATGCACTGTGTCGTTAATGAGCTGGGGAAGGGGACGCTGCACACAGCCAACACCATCGGCATAGTGCCGTGGTTCCAGTTTGGCCAGTGTGGAACTGGGAACAGTGGGGAGGTGGGAGGCATCTGTGACTGGGCAAGGAGTGCTCCACACTGTGCTGTCACTGAGGGTGGGCAGAGTAGCGTGGGGTGGCACGGTGGGGACTCGGCACCAGTGTGCCTGCACCACCTAACACCTCACCTGGGCTGTGGCTGAGACAACCGTAGCTGTTTGGAGCGCAGTCATCACAGAGCACGGACATTAGTTACTCACACAGCCATCTGCAGGCTTACCTGGCATGGCACTGACAGCTCAGGAAGAGCCATTCTCCTCTCTCAAGAGCTGTCCAAGTCCCCCAGTGCGGCGCTGGAGGAGCTGTACTCAGTTAAGATGCAGTGCAGAACCAAATCGTACCAAATTCCTGAAGATGCCATTGATACTTACTAGATGGCAATTATCAACTTCAGCATCATAACTACATTTTGCAACACAAAATTCATAACTGCAGTTGGATAAACTGCTCTTCAGGTTGCAGAATGCCACTGTGCACTGTTCTGCCACCACTGTGCCTACAGATCCAGTCTAGATGCATTTGTTAAAATTATAAACGTTGAAGAATGGAATGAAAAAGAAAATTGTCTGGCAAAAGAATCATAGAATTAATAGAAATGAGATCCTGTGGTGTTTTGTTATAGCCATGACTCTCCTTGCTTCTACATTTTCAGTTTGTTTTATCATGGAAATGGAAAGGGAAAAAAGGAAGGGGAATGTAAGACCACCACAGTTACAGGGAATTCGCTTATACTTTGCCTTGCCTTACCTCTCCTTTTATCTATCATCACTCATCGATTGTTTTTCCCACCTTTTCATTAAATGAATGCAGTATGTTTAACAATGTTTTTCTTGTATGGAAAGCCAGCATAATCAATGAAAGGAAATACAAGGGGAAAATTACAAAACTTACTATCACAGTGCTCAAAGGCAGAAAATGAGCACTTTTCCACTACAAATCCTGTTCTAGTAACTGTACGTGCTGTAGCATTAAGTGAAACAGTTCAGAAATTAGTTGATAATTAAACTGAAGCCGACTCAATTACGCCTAAAAACCACATTTGTATCATGTTCTTTCTTGTAGCTTCAGAAGAGGAGGACCCTCGAGACATGAGGGCCGGGGACCCAGGGGCAGAGATGGCTTTCCTGGCCCTGAAGATTTTGGGCCAGATGATGCTTTTGACTCTCCAGATGAAAACTCCAGAGGAAGGGACCATGGTGTTCGGGGGCGAGGTCGAGGTGCTCTGAGAGGTGAGGGGAACAGATGAGGAAGGAAAGGCATTTCTTGGGCAGACAACATTGTTTTCATGAATACAATTTCTCTTCTCACTCCTGTCTCCTTCTCTTACTGCTCAGGAGCCCGGAAGGGTTTGCTTCCTACTCCAGATGAATTTCCACGCTTTGAAGGAGGGCGGAAACCAGAATCCTGGGATGGAAACAGAGAACAAGGTAAAAAATTTGGTGAGGTTTGTAGACTTCTACAGTATAATCACTTTAAAAAATATTTTTTAAATCATGTCTTTTTCCTGTACCTCGCATGTTTGTTACCAGTATTTTACCATGAGAAAAGCCAAATGCAGTTCTTCTGTCTTTTAAATTTAAGAAAAAAGAACTATACAGATTTTAGTTTACTCTAAATACAGCTGTCTTACTGAACAAAAGTGATTGTGGCCCTGAAAACCTTGATTTTTAGTTGCCTTTTTGTACATTCCAGAACTGCCCAGGCAGTTGTCACCTCTGGATGCCTGAATCACATTTCACGGGGTTTTTTTAAGATGCGTATTAGTGCTAACAGTAATCTTTCTCTTAGTTGATACCTTTGCAGCTGCAGTGTCTGACAGCTTATATTTGTATTTGTGTTACTAAAGGCAACTTCATATGGGGCAAGACAGAGCTGTAGAATGTCATGGGAAAAAAAGCACAAAATGACACATGAATAAATTAAGATGTAATTGTCTCTAAAATATATGGAAGTATTTTATATTCAAAAGAACACTTTACATCTGCCACACTTTTCTTTCCCATCATCTTTAAAATCTGTTTTACCTTTAGCTTTATTACTAAAAACGGGACGGAGGGGAAGTTTTACATAATTTTAACTTCAAATTGTGTGCCAAGTAGTGTGGGCAATTTATAAATTCATGTGGCTGCCTCCAAAAATGAGGAATAATGATCCAATGAATATTACTTATTCTGTGTTTTCATGCCTGACTGAACAGGTCCTCGCCCAGATCACCCTCCTCACGATGGGCACTCTCCAGCCAGCAGAGAACGTTCTTCTTCACTTCAGGGCATGGACATGGCCTCGCTGCCACCACGGAAACGTCCTTGGCATGATGGACCAGGAACCTCTGACCACAGAGACATGGATGCTCCAGGTGGACCTCCAGAGGAGAGGGGCAAAGGTAAAAAGCCCCTTTGATTGAAACCCTTAAGTAACACTGGCATGTTTCTCAGCATTAGGGTTATCCAGAACTTCTCTGTTCAGAGGGGATAAAGCTGAGCTGGTAAACATCTGATTTTACCAGCGGGGAAGTTAAAGACCAGTCTTACTGGAACAAAAGAACAGACGGATTTTCTTGAACATCAAATCTAAATCTTCTCTCCAGCATCAGAGAATCCCCTTCTTTACTGCCCTATTCAAAAGCAGTTACTCTTTTAGTTCCCTGTTATTACAGCTGGAAAAGTCATTAAGAGCTTTTCTTTTCCTCGTTTTCAGAATAGTTACTTGTTAATATTCATGCCGGTGATATTATCCTTTAACTCAAATATAAGAACATTGAGCCTGTAGTGTTATGTCCCTGAAGTGCTCTCTAAACCTATGAAGATCTGTAGTTCAGTGACTTACTGTAATATTATTTTTATATTTAATGGCTTTTTAGTTACCTTTTGTGTACGTCTCTAATTGCTTTAAGAATCATACAAACTTTTGATATACACAGCATCCATGGACAGACCTCCAAAACTTAATTGCAGTAGACTATGCTTAAAAAAAAAAAAGAAGGAAAATGTTTTTCTCTTGACTTACGCTTATCATTCACTAATTTCATTTGATGTCTTGTGTTGCAATTAAGTTGAATGTTGGTTCCTGTTATTTCTGAATGCCACCTCTAATTGCACTGAACTCCACCACTTCCAGCCTGAACTAGCTTCTCCTCCAAGTCAGAGCTCTAATCTGTTTAGTTATTCTTTCTAGAAG
Organism: Origma solitaria; assembly: GCA_013397895.1. Lineage (NCBI taxonomy): Eukaryota > Metazoa > Chordata > Aves > Passeriformes > Acanthizidae > Origma > Origma solitaria. The sequence goes on along the minus strand of VZRL01000444.1, from coordinate 450,925 downwards.
TTTTTCTGTATCTTTCACTATCTTTGTTACTCTGTATGTGCTATTTTGAGTTTTAAATTATCCTTTTCTAAATTAAATGAGGTAACTAGGAATTGCCACACTATTTAAGATGTGGCGTAACCATGGATTTCTACAGTTCTCTTGGATTTGTTCCACTTTCTTCATTCTTTCCTAACAGTTCTGGGTGTCATAGTTCCTTCTAAGTGGTCACAGGCTACTGTAATCCACAAAACACATTCTTTTGGAGTTAGTAGCTGGTTCAGAGCCTTTTGCTGTGCATGATAGTTCCACTATCACAGCAGTTCTTGATCCAATTTCTTACAAATCTCAGGACTTCTGCTCTCTTTTGTAAATACTGTCTGTCTTTAATGTCCTCACATTGACTACCCACTGTCAGGTAGTGATCAGTGACAGAGGTCTTCTTATTTGCTTCCAGATGCTGAGCTGGCAGCCTGCAGCTGAATTTGTTGTTGTTAGACTGCACAGCTTTGTCTGTGATGTGAATGAATTCCATCCTGCTTCTCTTACCATTGTCACGAAGCTCGTTCAGTTTTAACTGCATGTCACTCCTCTTCTGCGCAGACTCTATTCCCAGTGTTGCATTATCAGCAGGTTTTATCATTCCTCCACAGATGTTTTGAATAAAACTCTGCTGATAAACTTCTCTGCCAGTATTTTTCCTTTCATAACCACGTGCTGTATTTCTCAATTTAGCCAGCATCTATCAAATCTGTAAGGATTCCTTCTCCAGCTTTAGTAATGATTGTGATAACTCTATCAGATTCTTTAATAAAGTCAAAACAATTGTTCTTCAGGCACAAGAAATGTGGTAATTAACTCATAATGTGCTAAAGAAAGTTTAGAATGATGGCAGAAAGCCTGATAAACCATGAACAATACCTTTTCCTATGTGGGCTATTTCACCTTCAGATGTATTGGTAAGGTCATTTAAAGATTAAAACTTCATGAATTAGAAACTCTGTGAAACAATTTGGTGACTGTTTTACATGGAACCAACCAGAGTCAACAAAAACCACTCTTGCCAAAGTGCAGCAAAAGTATCTGAATTTACCTGTAGTATGTGTCTATAAAACAAGGTTACCACTAATTTTGTTCTTTCAAATACTGCTTCTTATTTTAGACTAATGAATTGGGTTGGGGTTTTTTTAATGTTCATTTATGTATCAAAACCAAAAAGATATGTGAGAATTAGAAAAATTTATTCCTGGCAGTAAGAGCCTGTGTAGTTTTTTTCCTGGTTAGTAGAAAAATAAAGTAAATAAAGTAAAATAAAGTTTAGGATTTAAAAAGAATCTTTTGCAATGAAAACACAGAACCACAGATAGTGTTGAAGCACAAGAACTGGCAGTTTGGAGGACAAGCTGACTATCACTATTGTGACTTCATTTCAGTGACTGCTGATTGTATCAAATATAAGGTCCTCTAATTCCCAAGGAATTGTTTGATTGTTGTCTGTTTTCTGAACTTTAATGGAGACATTAGATCTATATAAGAAAATTATATAGAGGGAGGAGGCATAAAAATGCAGGTGTCAGCTACACCTGGTTTGTGAGTGATGACTCCACAGCAGAACTATGGCATCTCTGAGAAGAGACACACCTTAGACTCACACCAGTAACTGCTTGTGCTTCCTTTGTAGGACGAGGGAACTCAGGACCTTCACAGAGAGCACCAAAATCTGGGAGGTCTGGTTCTTTAGATGGAGACCACCACGATGGATTCCACAGGGACGAAGCCTTTGGCGGAGGCCCCAGCGGAGCCAGTAACCCTTCTCGAGGAGGAAGGAGCGGGAGTAATTGGGGAAGAGGAAATAACATGAACTCTGGCCAGTCACGAAGAGGAGGATCGAGGGGTGGAAGAGGCCGATAGAAGAGGCTTTGACTGGGTTATGCCCAGTCCTTGTGGGACAATATTTAAATAGACTGCTACTCTGGACTCAGTCACCTGCAACGCCACGAACCTAGATTCTTAACTGGGATAATAAGTGAATGTGCATTAGTTCCTAACAAGGGTCTTTCTTTTCCTAAATCAGTCATCTGCCTCTAGCTGCAGTATTGTAGCTAGCTTTGTTTTGTTCTTTCCACTCCCATTTTTCTCACTTTCTTGTTTTGTCAAGAGCTGGAATTTCTTTTAAGTGTTGTGGAACATGGAGCATCTCCACAGATTTCAGTTCACCTCCAGACAGAAACTTGTTTCTATATGTACAGTTTGTCAAAGAGTTATGTTGGTTTTGTATGAATACAGAATGTAATTTGCGCAAAAATTAACAAAAAATCAACAGTGTGTGATTCTTTACTCACCTATTACTGTAGAGGGTTGTATTTAGGCAAACTTGTGTTTCAGATGGAGCAACAGTACTACCTCCTGAAATCTCAGCCGTTTAAAATACTGAGAGCCAACTCCTAGTTTTTTGGTTTATCATGTATAGAGAAGTTTCATTTTCACCTTTAGCCACAGCTGTCTACAGATTTCAAGTGGTGCTGACGTTAAAATGCCAAAATGCAGGCAATCACCGCTGCTTGCTAGTCTGCCATCCTGAAAGAGAAAAAAGTGGAACACCATTTAGAACAAGTTGTCAGAGATATAGTGTGAGTTACATAACCTGGATCGCAAGATAGACATCACAGCAAATATTGACGTTCTGCGCTTCACCTAGGCGAGTCACGGATTTTTGTTCAAAACAGCATCTGTTTATAGAGATTGAGAAAGAAAGTTTAGCAGCTTGATTGGTATGTTTTACAGCAGCTGTATGACACATTGTTTAAAGCTGTGGGTGTTCAGCAGAGTCTGGTGCATTAATTGCTGAAGTGCAATCCATTACTTCCATAACAACTTTTTTTAAAGCGTCTTTTTCTTTAGGATATTGTTACCTGGTTTTGCTAGAGGAGGGAAATGAGGAGGAGGGGTTATTCCCATTTCCCACATTTCATAATAAAGCTGCTTACCAACCATGAGTTTGTTTTCCCCATAAATCATTCATACTAATCATGTCCAGCCACCATGTTATCAAAAGGCTCCTTTAATACCTAAAACCTCAGTGAAAATGGTATCACGTAAGTACCTATTCTACAGATACCTCTCAGGAAGGTCCTATATTAAAAGTAGAGCATATAATGTATAATTAAAAAATCGCTACCAGGCTTCCCTCTCTCCTGCTTTGAATTTCAGGTTCTAATCAGGATGAGACAACATAGTTCTTGAGGCTACTGCAACCCAGTAACACATGGCAGCTATTTCATCTTCTGATAGTCAGGTTTACCAAAGACTGGCACAAAGGCTGGGTCAAGTCCTGATGTCCCATCTTACTTAAACACATCAAAGCACAGATGCTTAACTGTTTTCTTGCTTCAGTCAGTCACAAGTACAATTTTTTACTTTGTTTTTAATTTTTAATTTGAAAATTGTAACTGATTGTTAGCCTAAAAAGTCGTTCTCATGGGGCTCAGGAGAGACAGAATGGTCTTAAAGGAATTAACTAGAAACAGCTGAGATGCATCTGGATATGACAGTTTCTCCCTTGAGAAGAAATGCTCTGAAGAGCTTTGGGTATATGTCTGGGAGTTAGGATTTGTCCTGAAGGTTTCATGATAGATACTAATGACTTAATCATTGGCAGAGAGGAAAGATTGGGGTTTTTTTGGTGGTCTTTTTTTTTTGTTTGGGGCGGACGGGGGGTTGTGGGTTTGTTGTTTTTTTTTTTTTAAGCAAGCCCTATATATGTTTAAGGGGCTGAAGGAAGTCTAATACTTAGAATGTACAAGTTAGAGAATGAGCTTTAGGCTTTAATTAAACCACAGTCCTCTACCAAAACAAGTTAGAGTGTACCTAACAAGAGAAAATCCAAAAACTTGTATCTCCTCTGATGATTGGTTAATTCCTTAAACTATTATGGTACTTGGTGTTAAGTAATATTCTTCATCAAAGGGGCAGCTTTTTAAATTGGGTTTTGAAGCATTTCACAATCATGCTCAAAAAAGTCCTAAGAAAATTTGAAAATTAGATTTTGCACAAAATCTTAGAAGGTAACAGCACAGCAGAAGAGACAGAAGCAGCTTCCCAGTCTGTGATAGCATGACCCACTATTGCTGGGAAATGGACCCAATTATTTAATGGGAATATACTTCTGTGTGCCTCAGGTCATGTTCTACCAGTGCTGCATGTAGAATCTTCCGCTCTACCTGTCAATTTAGAGTTTGTCTCAGATTTGTTTAATTTTATACTGCTGTTAGGAATGAAACTAACTTTATATAATGGAACTTAGAAATTGTAAAAATGAGAGCTAATTTAATGCTATTCTGATAGCTCTGGTCTACATTCTTAATGGAAAAAAGTGACCATTAGTGAAATGTCTATATTGACAACTGAAAACAAATAGTTTTATTAAAGCAATCCATGTACATTTAAGTACCCCCTTTAACAACTTCAGTTTAATTCAGAAAAGTATTTGGTGAATATGTTAAAACTAAATAGCAGTAACAGGTAAGTATTGCAGTGGCTTTATTTTCTCCATGAGGCACAAATGCTCAGTGAGATACTCACTGGGGGCTCTGTGCAGGTGAGTCCCGGCTGTCCCATTTCCTTGCAGTAGTCCAGCACATGGCCCAAACTGGAGCACCCAGCTCTGTCAGCCTGAATTCAGCACTTCCTAAGGCAGCTCAGTTTCTGCGCTGAAGCAGAGGTCCAGTTACTAGCAAATCTATTTTTGAAGGTCAGGCTGTGAACAAGTAAGCAACTCCCGCTCAAGTTCGGTGAGCAAAACAAAAATATGTATACACACAAAAGTAAAGTTCTAAGAGCTGAAGCTACCCTTTTAAAACGCGAGGATTTGGTCCCTTACAGCAGCTGTAAGGCAGCAGTACCTGCAAACCCCAATGCTCTTAACTAACATTAGCACCTTGCATCCTCTCATCATCATGCAGGATGACCCCCTCCCCTTACAATTATGGGCAGTGTTTGTCACCCACAGCCCCAGGAAAGTTTGTTGCACTTACTGTATGGTTATTTTAAAGCTGCTTTTTAGAGAGAAATGCAGTTCAGTGGCCACAGTCTTCATATTCACCACTGGTCTGAGGTGGCGGCAAAAATAGTATGTGCTCAGAGTGTAGGGGTCAGCACAAGATTAGGTAATACCAGTTAATTTTTGAATGTTCTCCCCCAGACTTGATCACATTTTGCTAAATCATCTTCGCGTTTCAGCATCCGTCAGCCTTGCGCACCTCAGCCGCTCCTCAGTGGCGCGCCAGTCCATAATGACACCGCACCGGCTCCGATGTCACGCTCCGAAGCAGCTGCCGCAGCAGCCACATGGCCCCGTCCCGGAGGTAGAAGTGGGATCTGCCAGCTCCCACCCAGAGGTGGAGCGATTCCAAGGCATGGCTGTGGAGCTGACAGTGCGCTAAGGCAAACAACGAGCTCGGGGGAGGCTCGGCAGGCTAAGGACACGGCAAGTACAGCTCCGAGCCACCGGCGCCGCTCCGCGCTGCCAGCCGCTGCTGCTGCTCCTCGAGTACTGGCGAGGAACACCCGACGGGACGCGGAGGAGGCGGAAAGAAGCGGCGTCCCCCGTCTCGGAGTCGGCCGGCTGTAGCGGAGGCTCTCAGTCCGTGTGCGAGGGACTCCCGCGGGGACGCGGCCGCTCCTCCCCGGGTGCGGCAGCAGAGCCGGGCTCACACGGGCAGTGCCTTGCCTCGGCCGCACACCGCGGCTCGGAGCAGCCCGGCCAGGCGGCGCAGGCCAGCGGCACCGCCGGGCAGCGCGGCCAGGAGCGTGGCGGCGGCGATGCCGA
>VZRL01000444.1:428169-441460 GCA_013397895.1 Origma solitaria | reverse complement strand
GGGGGGCGGGAATAATCATGGAATAAGTTCCAATTCATACCAGCTGCATTCCATCCAGGGAGCAGCAAGTGTGATTTACCCTATAATTTCCATACTGTTACAACTCCTGTTAAAATGCTAATATAACTCCTCAGTTCCCTCTAATTGTATCCCCAGTTACCTGCTCACAGTTACCCAGTTACCTGCTCACAGGGTCCCCAGTCATATTCCCACACCAAGGCATATAAAATATTTGATTGTTGGCTCCAGATTTGTAGGGTGGGGTTCAGGAAGTGAATTAGAGTGGGAAGTAAAGGACATAGTCCCAGTTTTTGCAGAGCAGATGATAAGGTACCATGGGGAAGTAAACTCCTGCAAGACATTTCTGGCTTGGACTTTTTATGCAGGAGCAGTGTTGGACATGTGTAATATTGGAGTTGGTGTCCAGTTTTCGGCTGTGGGCTCCAGAATGTGTGTGGCAGTGCTTTTACGTGGGAATTCCTAGGCCTGGTGTTTCAAATGCAGGTGATAGGCTGCAGCAGGCAGGAACAGCTTTCTGTCCTACCACGTTCTGTGTGGGAGCAATCCCCCAACATTTGCAATTATCATATTCGTATCCAAATTTTGGAGTTAACCTTTAGAAAGTTATGACAGTGCTCTTCATCAAGAATGAAAGCACATAGTCCTAGTGTTTGTGCTGCAAATTACCAGGTTTCCAGGGAATGAAAGGGATATCAGCAATTCTTTTTATCTGGCACCTTTGGGTGGGAGCAACCTCCCACTATCTACAATTTGGCATGTCATCACCACATTTCAGAGGTGGTTTTCTGAAATTTTTGGCAGTACATTTATTTTGGGCAAAGTAAGCAGCTATCCTGAGTCTTGGTGTACTGCCTAGCAGAGGTAATGCCCAGTAAGTGTTGTAGCACCTTTGTATGGGATCACTTCCCAGATGTTTTCTATTTTGGAGATGGGATTGCATTTCTTTTGAGATGGGGTCATAGCTTCTTTCTTTGGCAAGAAAAACAGTTTTGGATCCACACATTGGGTGGTCTTGATGAATTCAAGTGATTTTCCTAGTATACAGTGCTATCGGTTAGAGCTGTTGAACCAAAACAGTGGGAATGCAAAAGCCAGGCTGTTGATCTTTTTGTCCTGGTACCTTTAGTGTCTGAGCAATCAGTGGTAGGTTCAGTTTTGGATTCTGACTCTGCGAGACTGAAGGATTATGATGGTTCATAGAGCTGAGAAGGAAAGTGCAGATACCAGGGTGTGTGGTGTAGTTCGATGGGTGCCGTTGAAGTTGCAGCCAGCAAGAACTTTCTTACCTGGCACTTTTGTGAGTTCCATTTTTATTGGATGCTCTCAATGTTGTAGCTAGGCTCTGCGAGAGTGAAAAAACATATTAGCACAAATAACTGGGGAGGAGTTCGTGTTGCCGTTTGAGTGTGGTGCAAATAAGAGTTGGCACATGGAACGGGAAGATCAGCAAAACCTTTTGTGTCCTGAAGCATTTCATATGAGAAGTGTGACCGGACGTTTGCACCTTGGGAGCGGCACTTTGGGTTGGTTTGTAGGTACACAGCACCATCTAGCTGTGTACTTGATGGAGATGGAAGCGCACCATGGTTATCTCCAAACCATCCAACGCAGAGATCCAAAGTCCACTGCTCTCAAAGAAAATGTACCAGAATAGAAAGATTTCACTGACTTTCCCTTCCATTTGTAAACTTGTATTCACACAACAATCAAGTGGCAGTTACTTTTCCTTGCAGCCTGTAAACTGCACACAAGATCACAGTGCACTGCACTTTTATTCTCAGCTATATTATGTAGCATCATGCACTTTCAGTCTCTCAGAGTCTGGTGTACTTCTCGCACAGAGAAATGTGTCAGGACAGAAGCAGTTGCTGGATCGCCAAGCCTTTCAGCAAACCACCATAAGACTGAAAGTGCATGAAAGTGAAGACCATCATGGGATATGAGAAGTTTAATGGTTTTAAGGGGAAGTCACTTGTTATGGTGCAAATGGAAGTTTTCAAATGTCAGGAGGACAAAGATCAGCAAAAACTGTATGTCCTGGCATATTTCTCTGAGCGAGTTGTAGCTGCAAACTGTTATCTTTGACTCTATGAGATTTAAAGAATGTTATAGTACATAGGGCTGAAAAGCAAAGTGTATAGCATCAGTTTTGTCAGTTTATGTGCTCCAAGCAGAAGGTGAAGGTCAGAGCTGGAGTTTTTTCTAGGACCTTCTGTAAGGGATCAGCTCCTGGACGTTTGAAGGTTTGAAACTGGGATCTGCAACAATAAAGACAAATGTCATTTCATACAGCTTAAAAGGAATGCACATAGCTCCAGTTGTGTAGTGTCTGGTTGAAAAGCTGCAAGGAAAAGGGCTAATCCAGCAACTGTTTTTGTCTTGGCACATTTTTCCACACAGGAGGTATATCAGGTTCTTTGGACATTGCAAGACTGAAAATACATGATGATACTTAGAGCTGAGAAGGAACGTGCAGGGCACCGTAGTGTGACTGAAGTTTACGGGCTGTAAAGAGAAGAGGTCTGTCACTTGATTGTGGTATGAATACAAATACAAATTCCAAATATAAGGGGCAAGGTTGGAGCAAGCTTTTTGTCCTGGCACATTTCTCTGTGCAAGCTGTAGCTGGAAACTTTTCGGTTTAGACTCCTACCTGGCCGCTCGCAGGCGGTCCCGCAGCGGCAGCAGCGCCAGGACCTGCAGCAGCACCGAGTCGGGCAGGGCCATCGCGGCCGTTACCAACAACAACCGCGGGCCGCGCCAGTTCCGGGGCCGCCCTGGCTGAGCCGGCGCGGCGGCGGCTGCGGCGGAGCGGCGCGGCCTTGCGAGGGACCGGTAGGCTCCGGTAGCTCCGCTGGGCTCGGGACTTACCTGTTGAACCCTCTTCCTTGCCGATAATCCCCTCCCGGTGCCTCTTCGTTCCTCCGCGTTAAGCCCCGGTGTCTCATTCAGTGTCCCCCGCTCCACGGTGCCTCTTGTCCCCCGTCCCTGTCACCCCCCGGCTCCCGGTGGCTCTTATGTTCCTCCTCTGTGTTCCCGGTGTCGCATCTCCGGTCTCGCCTCGTCCCGTCCCCATCATTCCTCAGCCAACGATCAACTATTTGTGTTTTTATTGTGATTTTTCCCCATCCGTTTGAATTAAAAACGAGACAAATTCTCAGGTTTCTGAGGGGGGTTACTGCAAGTGAAAATAAGTGGGTCTAGAAGATAGGAAATAATTTGGAAATTGCCACAGAAAGCACGAGCAGATGTACTCGGCTGAGAAAGTAAAGTGGATTTGGGTTTGATAAAGCACCAGGGTATGAATATAAAATACGTACACATATGAAATCGTGGTATGTGAGCATAAGTTGGTGCATGAAGAGGCAGAACAGCAGCTTGGTAATTAATGGTCGCTCCCTGCAATGATTCATAACCCCAAATTTTATGGTTTCTCTGAGTTTTCTAGTCACTCTGAGGGCTGTGGACTGCTGCTCCTCTCAGGATGCTAAGACCAGTATCATGTCCTGGCTTTCCTGAAGGTTTAGCTGTTTCTGTTGGGCATTTATTATGTATTTTTAAAAACATTTGGGCTTTGATGTAGTGATGTGCATATGGAGACCTAGGAGATGGGGTTGGGGGAAGAAATGCTCAAGTCAGCAAAAGATGAAATGGAGACGAACTGAGTAGAGACCCCTTGAATTTGGAAATCAAAAGAAATAAAGGTCGAGAACAGCCCTCCAAAGAGCTTCAAGTAGGTATGTGAGGAGGGTGAGCAGAACCAGAATTGCTGAGTAGAGATGTTTCAGTCCTTTATTCCCCTAATTTACCCATAGTCATCTGATATGTACAGCTCCTCTCCTGCTTCCAAACCTAAAACATGCCACATTACACCGTATCACCTTGTAATTGCTGTTCCCTGTTTAGCAGTTAGGTAATGGAAAACTGGCATGTTGTGACTGGGGGGATATTAAATTCTGCTGTTGTGCCATCAGGATTGCAAAGATCCTGTGGCAAAGATGAGGAGAATATTGAGGTTCTTCCCACATCTTGCTGTGCCCTTACTGACTGTTGGAGTTTTACTGGTTTTAATTTGACTTTTTCCTGTTATACCGTCCTTCCCCATGCCCAGAGAGTGCTGGAATAGGAAATGCTGGTGGTTTTAATAAGGCTAATTCCACCAGTGTTAGTCTCCTTGTCTGGGATAAACACAGAGTGGCAGCCACAGGATGCTTTAAAAAGCAGAGCTGGCATGTTTTACTGTTGGCTGTTTACCCTGAAGCTGTCCTGAGATTGGTTTAGAACAAAAAAGAGGCCAGGGCATGAAGGCCACCTGACACCAATGAGGATTTCGTCACAGGGAGGGTCACTGAAACCCAAGGGTTTATTGCGTGTGCTGCAGCTGAATGGAGGGCAGGGGGTGTTTGGGGTGAAAAAAGGGCAGAAAAGGCTCAACTGAGGCATTAGTTGAGCTGCTCTGTTTCCTGTAGGATGCTCTTGTCACAAGGGAGGCTGACCCAAGGGGCAGGAGAGATGCCAAAGCAGGTTAAAAAAAAAACCCAAGCTCTAAAATCAGGGGTTAAAATTAAAGTTAAAAGCTTGCATTTTTTAATAAATAAATAAATAAATTTTGCTTTAAAATACAAAATAAAAATTAAGAATAACAACATAACATTTGGGCATTTATCTGGTGTTAGGATACTTGGGGACGGGGGAGGAAGAAGAAGTGAACACAGACAATAAAAGGTGATGAGACAACGTGGATGTTACCAGCAAAACCCAGAGGTAATGGCAGCCCCTGCAATGGCCAGGGGCAAACAGTGTGTCTGGCTCTTGGGACACAGGTGTTCAGGAACCCCCATGGACCAGTATGACAAGTGACTTGAAGATCTGAATATAAGGGAAAGAAGGAATAGGAAATCGTGAGGTTTTGGCTTCCAGGTCTGTTTTTTCAGTGACAGGAGGGTGCCTCACTTCACTCCTTGAATTCTGCACTCATTAAGCTGCTGCCTGATCCTCAGCAGTGGAGAAGTAGGAGAAGACAGAGCTTAAAGTAGTCTTCACCGCAGCCAGTTTTTGGTCAGTGGGGTTCCCAAAGGCTGGGAGTGCTTCCTGGCATTCCTATTCCTCTGATCCACAGAAAATGAGGGAGGAATACTACCAAAAGCTTGTTAACAAACTTATTTACATGACAAGCTTTTTAACATATTTATGTGGAAAAATGTAGTATTTTAAGGCCAATGGGAATTCGGCCTCAAAGGTATGTACAGGAAAACAGGATTTACCAAAAAAAAAGGAGCACTTCAGGTGTAGTAAGGAAGGATAACACTTCGGGCTGTCAAGGAGTGTGAGATATGGTGCAGTGTGGAAAATTCTCCTGAATTTTATCAAGGAGTTCATCTTCAAAGCAAGTTCCACCTAATTTGAGGTGGTTCAGGCGAGGCAGCACTTGCAACAAAGCAATAACAGTACCAAGGGAGACCAAATCATAGAGGTCAAGGCACAGGGTCTCCAGGTGCTCCAGTGCCACAATAGCAACCAGCCCCCTGTTTGTCACGAAGTAGGCATTGCTGATTTCCAGGTAGCGGAGCTGCTTCATGTGGCGCCCAATGAATACCATGGCAGCATCACCAATGATGCAGTGGCGTAGAATCAGGCGTTCGAGCTCTTCCAGGTGTGGGGCTGCCGCTTGGATCCCCATATCTGTGATGCGGTAGGTGCCACAAAGGCTCAGTGTCTTCAAGTGGTTCTGTGAGGAAATGTCAAGAAGATGATGGTCAGAAAAGGTGGGAATGCTGTGGATAGCGAGGTGTTGTACCTGTGGCGGTGGCACCGAAGGGGAGACGCAGAACCAGGCATCGGGGATGTCACAGAGGCTCAGCTCCAGCGTGGTGACGGAAGAGGGCATGCTCTCGTACGGGACATGGCGGAGGTCTGTCTCGGTCAGACGCAGCCGGTGGAGCTGGGGACAGCGCTTCTGCAGGGCAGCCAGCAGTGCCGGGGAGAGGAGCCGCTGCTTGCCGCCGGAGCGAGGCATGCCCCGCATCCGCAGCGTGCACACGCTGTCGGGGAGGCGGTGGCGCACCAGGTGCCACAGGGTGCGGCGGGTGATCTGGGGGGATGAAAGGGCCTGGTTCCAGGAGGTGGAGAGGGGAAGGGCACCCCTGGTGCAGCGGGGTGCTTCCCCCCATTCCCCTCAGCCTCTGCCTGCATTGGGGTGATTCCTGTGCGCCCTGCCTGCACTGGGGTGATGCGACCCCCCCCGGTCTTAGTCCCTGTCCACAGTGGGGTGATCTCGCCTCCTCCCCCCCCTATAGCTCCTGCCCACAGCGGAACTCTCCCCGCGCCCCGCGGTGTGCGCAGGCGGCCCGTACCCGGTGAGGACTCAAATCCACATGTGTCCAGACCGCTCGGTCCTGCGCCAGCTGCTGCCACCGTCGGCAGACCCTGCGGGGAGGCGACCAGNGGGCAGGGCCATCGCGGCCGTTACCAACAACAACCGCGGGCCGCGCCAGTTCCGGGGCCGCCCTGGCTGAGCCGGCGCGGCGGCGGCTGCGGCGGAGCGGCGCGGCCTTGCGAGGGACCGGTAGGCTCCGATAGCTCCGCTGGGCTCGGGACTTACCTGTTTAACCCTCTTCCTTGCCGATAATCCCCTCCCGGTGCCTCTTCGTTCCTCCGCGTTAAGCCCCGGTGTCTCATTCAGTGTCCCCCGCTCCACGGTGCCTCTTGTCCCCTGTCATTCCCCACCACCACCCGCCCCCGGTGCCTCTTCTTTCCCGGTACTGTCCCCCTTGGTGTCTTTTGGAGCAGGAGAAGTGACTTAACGCTGACCATTGCTGGTCCGGTCACTCTCCGTGACGTGTTGTTTCTAACACCCTTGTAAATTGTGGTCAGTGGGGTTCCCAAAGGCTGGGAGTGCTTCCCGGCATTCCTATTCCTCTGATCCATGGAAAACAAGGAGGGGGGAATGCTACCCGTGTAGTGTATATTTCATATAATGTTCACGTGGCACCAGCTCGCATAATCTCCTCTCTGAATACCCTGCAGGACAGGAACAGCTGTCATAACTTTCAGAGAAGAGCCTGGAATGTCTGCAGTGCATAGCTGCAATCCGGGAAGAAGAGAATACAAAGTAATAAACTCAACTCTGACTTCAGGAGGATGCTTGAGCAGGTAAAACATGCTCTCCCTACCTCTGCAAAGCTTCATTGTCCTCTAGAACATGACACATTTCCCCAGACAGCACTTCGGAGTCATCTGCTTGTTTTCTTTGCTCTCCCTTTCAGCCCTGTGGACATACACTTTTGTATTTTCTCTGTATTCTGGCACCCCATGGCCTTCACAAATGCTCCTTGACACCGATGCCAACCTCCTTGCCCCAGTGTCCCCAGATACACACTTGTCTCCCTTTCATAGCCCACACTGGGTGCTTTTTGCCCACAACTAACAGTGTCTGAGCAGAGATCTGCTTGCCTTGATGTCCAGAAGTTGTTTTGCTCCATTTGGTGGCAGGTTTCTCTGATCTTTTTTCATATCCAATGTGTAGGTGGAACAGGAAGGGAGAAGCTTGTAGAGACTTCTATTCCTATTGTAAACTTTGAATCTTAAACCTTTTTTTCATCAGTATTTAAAAGTGATTTTTACCACTGCATAATGGCTTTCCTTGCCTTTGGAGTGATTCAGGTGGAGTTTCTATGTACAATGTTAAATGTTTAGTATTTTATAACATTTTATATTTTTTCACTTTTCTTGCGTATATTCAGTTGTTGAAGCCCTAGAATGTTTTATCTGTTTAACCCTTGAAAGGCTCCAAAGAACCATGAAAGCAGTGCTGTTTGTAAGCCTTCTTGGAAAGATTCTCTAAGAAATTACATTTGTTGTGTAGTGTAAAAAAACCCAAATGTATCATGTTCCAAAACACAAACAAATTCCCAAAAATATATTTTGAAGCCCGAGTTCTTGTTAAGTAACCACAAACATCAAAACATTCTCTACAGAATGAAGAAGTCTTTTCCAGTCTTGCTGAAAACACAGTTCAAACTGTTCACAGAATTGGGTTTGTCTGCTATTGATGTGCTCACTACCACTTTTGGGCCACTATAAAACAATATGAATCAGTGATGCCTTTTTCAGTGGAGGAAAAAATTTTCATAGTACAAGAAAAAATTGAGATTATCTTGTGAAAGAAAGTAGTAGTTGGTGTTGAAATCACCTGATGATTTTGGGTGCTCAGTGAATGCTGGTAGGTGCTGGCTGTGAGGAAACCTGTGGTGAGACTTGCTGTACATTGATTCAAAGCACATTTTAAAAGTTACTAAAGACCAGGAGAGAGGCTTAATGTTTTAATTAACAGAACATTTTGTAGACTATTAAGTTGGAAGTATGAAAAAAATGTCATTTAGACCTCTTGCCATGGCACATTGTCCATCTCTGAATGAGACAAGTGGACAAAGTAGATCTTCAAAATTTATTAATTTACTAACAAGACCTTAAGCACATGAGGACTGAGTTTACAGTCAGGATAAGAAATGAGGGTAAGAAAAAGGCTTTAAAATGGGCAAAACCTCTATTTTCTAAATACTGTGCAACACACAGTTTAAAAAACACACCGCTCAAACTTAATCTCATGACAGTGTCAGCCAGTGCTTTGTCTTGAGTGTGTTCTGCCTTGCTTAGTAATTGAATCAGTTGGGAGAGTGCTGTAATCCTGATTTGTTTTCCCATTAGAACTGGACAGCCCAGGGCCAGTTATTGCCCAAATACTGCATCAGCTGAAAAACACTTTCTCAGTTCACTTTATCAACACCTTCATTCATTGTCAGTGTAAGAGCCTTGGGGGTGCTTATGGCACGGGCAGGGTCAGTGGTGCCCGGGCTCATTTCTGACCATTATGCAGATGTGGTACAGACTGAGGGGTCAGGATACAGGGCCTGCACTTCCTTTTGCTTCTGTTCTATTCATATTAAAAATGGCTGTTTAATCAAATTATGGGTTTGAGAGGTGAAAAATGCTGGTTTAGGATTAAAATATATGAATTGAAAATATCTATGAAGGAAGCGATAAACCTTTATATAATCAGGATAAGCATGAGGAAAAGGAGAAATCATACCTAATTCTAGTAAGATGTGGGAAATCATGAATGCCGGGAGATTCCAAAGATGCTTTAAAATGTATGAATGGAAAATTGAAAATTCCCTTTCATGTGGCAGAATATCTGCAACTATTACTGTTTTCCAAATAAATGTCAGAAGATTAAAATTGATAAAAAGATATTAATGTATTTCTGTTTTATCACCAACTTGAATAAAATTTCAGGTTATGTACGTGTGTCAGTTTTAGCTGGGGTAGAGTTAATTTTCTTCCCCGTGGCTGGCGTGAATGTATTTTGGATTTGTGCTGAACACGGGGTTGATAATCTAGAAATGTTTTTGTTATTGCTGACTGGAGCTTACACAGAACAAAGCTTACACAGTGCCTTTCCTGCCCCTTGCATGGCCACACTGGGGAGAGTCCTGGGAGTGCAGGGGAAGTTGGGAGGCGACACACCTGGGACAGGTTGTTGCGGAAGCTCGGGTCAGTCACACGCAGACCAATGTGATCAGGTGAAAGCCATTTATTACAGATCAGAAGGCTACTTATATACATTTGCTACTTCTCTACATCCAAGCAGTAGATTGGTCACTGGCTACTTGTTTACACATCTAAACGAATCACTTAGAGCGATGGTAAGCTATCATACAAACGCTGCTTCTGCTGGCTCNCTAAGCTAAGGCCGGATTGTGCACCTCTGTGTTAAGAATCCCTCAACAACAGGTGACCCCCACTGACCCGAGGGAGATTCCAGACCTTACGGCATCATGCTCAGTATGTAAAGCTGGGGGGAAGAAGGAGGAAGAAAGCTCTAAGTTGGGCGGGCTGCCTCAGCACCCCAATCTCCCCCTCTCCCAGGGCAGGTGTGTCAGGCCTCAGCCTGCATCCAGCCCCAGGCTGTCCCCACTGCCACCTGCCCGGTGTGCCGAGAGCCCATCGGGGCCATTCGCCTGCTGCAAGGGCAGGACAGCCGTGCCGGGGCGGCCCCACGTCGCCGCCGCCATGGCCGTGTCCATCCGTTCGTGCTGCGCTGGCGGCAGCGGCAGGAGCAGGAGCGGCAGGAGCAGGAGCAGCAGGAGCACGCAGCTCCTGAAGCTCGCCGGCGCCGCAGACTCTCGGATGGGGACAGGGCACCCAGCCCCGTGCCCCGCCAGCGTGCCCGCAGAGAGTGGCAGCAGCTGGGCGGAAACAGCCCAGGGCAGGAATGTCCATTGGGGCCTCCGAGGGAGCTGGGGAGAAGAGCTGGCCTCAGGAGACCTGTGCACCTCCTCCCCTTGATCCCATTTGAAGTGGCGCCTCCATGGCCCCTCTGAAATGAAAACCGGGATGCTGAGAGGGGCCTTGCTGGTTTCTTCTGCCCATTTGCTCATCACTGCAGGACTGGGGGAGTGTGAGCTGTGGGAGAGGGAAGGATATAGTTGTGGGAACCTCGGGAGAGGGTGGGATGTGGCTGAAGAGCTGGTGGAGAGGGATGCGTGTGGTTGTTGAAACTGGAGGAGAGAGGCCATCCTTGGTTGTTTCTCTGCCACTTTGCTCATCCTTGTGGGGATGCAGCTGGAAAGTGGAAAGGGAGAGGGAAAGGGAAAGGGAGAGTCCCTTGAGCATCTCTGAGCAGATCCCAAAGGGGCCAGTGCCTGCTTTCCTGAGGAACAGGGTGAGAAAAGAGGCAGAGACGGAGGTTTGGGGCAGAACCTCCTCTCTTCTCATGCTCCTGCACACCCTTGTACTGTGGAGGGCTGCAATACTGGGAGAAGCTCTCCAGGCTGGGGGAGGCAGCCCTGGCACAACTCTCTGCCAAAGGGCTTTGAGCAAACTCCCCCCTCCTACAGGAAAGTGTAACCTGTGCTCACACTGTGGCTCTGTTGCTGGGTGGCACAGGCTCACCCCCCCTCAAGAGCTGGGTGTCAGCCTGCACTGGAGCCAGGGAGGGATTGAGAGGCTGACTCTGTAAGGGATCCTTGCCAGCTAATTGGTGTTTATAGGCTTAGATCTGCTGCTTCTTAATTTTATTCCAGCCCCTCGATTGAATTTCTCACATGTAAGTGAGCCCCACGGGTCCATCCTGGCCATATATAATGGATGGTGGTGGAGGGAAAGAACACAAACGTGGCTGAATGCCAGTAACAGATGCCCAGGCAGCGGTGCTGCAGATCCCTCTCCTGAAGATCCCCCATTGCCAGAACAATTGCCCCTGTGCAAGAGGCTTCCTCTGTACTCAACACCTGGCCTGGGGCCATGACCAGCCTCGGCCGTTCTCCATTGGCTCCGGGAGCAGGACAAGGCTCCGAGCTGTCACTAAGCCACTATCTCCAGGAACAGCGCCAGTTCCACCCACTGAGCCCTGGTGTTGCCACTCGATGCCCCATCAAATATTAATACAATGCTCAATGCCTCTGTGCCCTGCCCCAGCACTGCAGCCCCGGCCCCTGCCCTCTCCAGGGCTGCCCAACCACTCCATCCTCACTCCTTCCCCATATTGTTCACTGCTCCCCACACAGGGACTTCGGGGGTGCAGCTGCACCACCTTTGGGGGTTCCCTGAGCAGGGCAGGACAGGACCCGATCCCCTAACTTCGGCAGCGAGCTCAGCCCCCTGCAGCAGGTAAGGCCCCACTGGGGCTGGGGCAATGGGCACCCCCATCCCCGAGGAACGCCAGCCCGTCACTCCGGGGAGCGGGAGGATGGGCTGGGGGCACAGGATGCCCAGAGAAGGACTGGTGGCCATGGGGCAGCCCCGGGCTCGATCCTTGACTGCAGGGGTGTCACAGTGCACCCCAGGGGGAGAGAAGGCGGCAGGGATTCCTCATCTCCATCCCCTCCTCTGAAGGAATCAGATTCACCCGTGGGTCTCCCCCGAAGAGGGTTCCCCGCAATGACCGGGGTTATGTGTCGCCCCTCAGCTGGGGGGCCCCGGAGGCGCTGGGGCCCATCTCCCCTTGCTGCCCTCCCCCAGGAGGAGGCCCGCGCCTCTGCCCCCAGCAGCCGCCCGGCCCGGCAGGGGATGGAGCACGGCAGGTCGGTGCCGGGGGAGCTGAAGCTCCGCAAGCCCTCGCAGCGGGCCAGGATCCCGGCGCCCTTCCTCGCCCACTCGGTAGGTCGCTGGCTCGGCCCGCGGCCCCCGGCTTGTCCCCTCGGCCGCCGTACCCTTTCGAGCCCCCCGTGACTCTGTCCGCACAGGACGGGGTGGCTGCGCCGGCGGGGCCCCCCGGGCCGGACCCCGCGGAGGTGGACGCGGAGTCCCTGGTGCCCACGCACGATGAGCGGGGCCGGCTCATCCCCGAGTGGAAGCGGCAAGTGATGGTGCGGCGGCTGCGGGCCCGACTGGCGGACGAGGAGCCGGCGGGAGGACAGGTACGAGGGGCACGGGGAGTAGAGGGGGCGCGGCCGGTGGGAGTCGCTGACCGCCTCTCTCCGCAGGATGCAGCCTCCTGGAGCTTCTCGGCCTCCCACCAGGCCGTGCTGGGCCCCTTCGGGGAGCTGCTGACCGAGGCAGACCTGCATCAGTTGGAGCGGGCAGGGGAGAGCCTGCGGCTGCGGCGGCGCGGCGAGGCGTACCAGAGCGAGCTGCTGCGCCTGGTGCGGGAGCTACGCGCCCTCTTGCCCGCCCCGCTGCTCAACATCTCCGTCCGCAGCCCCCCGCCCGTCCCCGGGATGCCCCTGCCCCTCTGGTGCGGCCGCCTGGCCAGCGCTGTTGACAGCCTGGCCGCACTGCTGGCCCACGCCGAGGGGTTGCGGGGTCCCCTCGCTGCCGTCGCCGCGCCCGCCGCCACCTCCGCTGTCCCCGCCGCCGGTGGGCACCCCCGGGAACCAGGCGGCAGCCTGGCGCAGAGGGAGATCCGGCAGTGCGGGGTCTGCGTCCGCAGCCTGCGCGGCGCCTTCGAGCCCGCCTGGGAGGCGGCGGGGAGCGCACCGGCCCGGGGCGAGGCGGAGGCTGCCAGCGACTCGGGCATCAGCTGCGAGGAGGCGTTTTCCGACGGCGGCGGCTCCCCGGGGCAGGGACAGGGACAGGGGTCGGGGCCGGAGTGGGGCAGCTTGAGGAAGGAACGGATCGTGATGCTCTTCCTGAGCCACTGGAAGCGCTCCGCTTACGCGCCCGTCCTGCCCGGCGCCGGGCACCCTCGGGAAGCAGCGGGCAGCGGGGCCCGGGGCGCGGCGCGCCTGGCGCGGCAGAGAGCAGCCATCCAGCGGCTCCTGAACGGCTG
>VZRL01000444.1:401034-422715 GCA_013397895.1 Origma solitaria | reverse complement strand
CGGGACAGGCGCCCTCGGCTGCCGCTGTGACAGGGGCTGCCCCCGCCTCCCCCCCTGTGCCGGAGGAGCTGCTGAGGGAGCTGCAGCTCCTGCTCAGAGGTACCGGGCTGGGGGCTCGGGGGGAGCGGTGGGGACAGCGGGACGAGGCACAACAGGGCTGGGCTGCAGCGCCAGGAAGGGTGAAGGTTCCTTCCTAACGTCAAACCCCGGTGGGGTTTGGGGTCAGGCTTGGCAAAGATGTGCAGGAGAGCTGGGGAAGGGTGTAAGGAAGAGGAGGAGAGCAGCAAAGGTCAGCGCCAGGCCGGGGCCCAGCGGCGTGTGGAAGCAGCCTTCCATTGCCAAACGCGAGAGGACATCGCTGTGGAGCAGAAGATGTGGCAGGAGCTGGGGCTGTTCTACATAGTAAGTGCCCAGCCCACCCTTTTCCCTGTCTGCAGAGGCACCCGCCCTGGCACAGGGACTCCTCTAACTCCAGCCGTTCCCCATCCCAGCCTGAGAGGGAGGGGATGTTCCACCGCGGCCCGGGGCTGAACCTGACCAGCGGGCAGTACACAGCCCCAATTGCAGGATACTATGCCTTCACCAGCACGCTGCACATTGGTGAGCCCTCAGACAGCCCCGTGGCCCTGCCGGGGAAGTCTGGGATGGCTCTCACGCCCTGCTCTGTCCCAGTGCGTCGGGAGCCGCGGAGAAAGGGGCAGGCATGCCGGGGGAGCCGCCTGCGGGTGCTGATCTGTGTGCAGTCCCGCTGCCAGCACAACAGGTACGGCACAGCAACGCCAGGGACCCTGGGCCGGGGAGGGGGGAAGGAGTCCAGCATCACCGGGAAAGGTGGGACATGCTCCCTCCTACCCTCTCTCTTCTGCAGCAATTTGGAGACCATAGCGTGGCTGCAGAGCAGCGGTGACCTTTTCACCATCTCTGTCACTGGCACCCTTTACCTGCAGGTTAGTGGGGCCCGCTCCACTGGTGACAGTACTGGGCAGGGAGGAGCTTTCCATGGCCCTAGCCCAGGGCCGGGCATCAGCCCCAGGGACAGTCAGAGCAGAGCTCTGCTAGGGCACTATAGCACAGACTGTGGTTGTGTTGCCCTGAAGGCCTTGTGATGTTCTTTCCCAGCAGGAAGCGTAGGGGCAGATCATCCAGCTCTTGCTTGTGGTGTGCTCTCTACTTGGCTCTACCAGGCCAAGATTGGTGCCCACAAGGGAGGTGTCCCAGCCCCACTGATCCCTCTCTCCCCCCAGGCTGGGCAGTATGCCTCTGTTTTCGTGGACAACACAGCAGGCTCTCCCCTCACCGTTCAAAGCGGCTCTGATTTCAGTGCCGTTCTGCTGGGAGTGTGAAGGGGCACCATGCTGAACCTGTGCCAGGAGCATCCAGACCCTTCCCTCTGCCAACCACCATCGTGTCTCCTCAGCTCAGGACCAAGCCTAGGGAACACCATTTGCTCATGCAGGAACGGCAGTCTGGTCTGACACCGCTTCTGCTGCAGAAGCAGCTGAAGATGGACAAAAGATCATGAAGATGATGATAATTAAATAAAGCAGCCTGAACAGGACCTAAAGGCATTCACTTTTATATAAAGGCTAGGCCTAGAAGTTTATCTTGGAAAACCCTGCTGACAGTGGCAGGTTGCCTTCTCCCCAGGGCTCAGCTCCCACCATGCCTGGTACAAAGCCCCACACATCATTTTTGTCCTTAGTGGACTTCCCTTTCCCTGCCCAGACTCACTCTCAGCAGCCCAAGCTGGATTCTGTATTCCTTGAGCTGTCCTGCAGTGTATGAGCAGTGAGTGTTTGCTGGCAGAAGCCAACATCCTTTGCACTAATCATCAAAGCAAAGTCCCAATAATGCCACACATTCGATTAAAGCAAATTCCTGTCCTGTGACTTCCCAGAGCAGGCGCTCCCTGCCCGTGGCACAGGGCCCAGGCTGTGGGCAGCACAGATATGCTCTTTGCTCCGGCTCTGATAGCTGCCTGAGCTGAGGATGGGCACAGGGCTACGTGACAGAGCGAGGGCTGTGGGAGAAGGACCCTGGAAGGCTTGGGCGTTTGATTTCTTAGTAGCACTCAGCACTGGGCAAGCTGTGCCAGCAGCACTACAAGATAGCCTGAGCTGTGCCCAACCCCACCTTCTCCCAGGGATCTCCCTAGCCCTTCTCCACAGGCTGCACGTCCCTGAGGAGTCCAGTGAAGTGGCTGTTAACGCAGCAATTTATGGGTAGGGGTGTTTGGATCTGGAGAGGAGGGGGGCAGTCTGTGTGCAGTTTCAATGCTGACTCCTCGCAAAGCAAAGAGAACTTGTCTCTGAAAGAGAAGTTGTGCTTTTTCCCCAGCTGATCAGGTGGCAGCAGCCTCCTGGCAGGCATGAGGCTGCTGCAACTCCTGCCCAGCTGAGGAACTTGGCCCTGGCAGCACCTGCCAGTGCCCACACATGGTAAACCAAGGCAGCTCTGATCAGCTGCCTCTCTTCCTGCTACACACACTTGAGGAGGTACAGAAGGACTCGGTGTCTGGAAGGAAGCAGGGCTAGCCCAGCTGTGAGCTATCCTGTGCAAGTGAGGTACCAAGGGCCCAGTGTGGCTGAACACAAAAGTGAAAAACCTGATTAAGTCAGAGGTACTTGAAGGGTAGTTCAGGTGTTGGAAGGGGACAGAAGCTCAGTCAGCCCCAGTCAGTCCCCCCTACTCGTGCATGGGCCATGCTGGGGTGGTCTAGGAGCTCTCCTCAGTAGCAGGATGATGCTGAGCACTGAGGCAAGGAGAGTGCTTTTTCAGGAAACCTCCTGCAGACCCTGTCTTACCAGAATATTAAAGCAAATTGGTTTTTCACTTCTACTAAAGCTGGGGCTGAGCCTGCTTTTCTAACTGGCTGGCTACTCCCAAGCATGGTGAGACCTGCTCCTTCCTCTTCCCCTTTGCCATGAAAAATGGACATTTTATGGAAATTGTTATTAATTGTACCATAATACTGCATAATCCGATCCTAGCTGGAGCTGTGCTTTCAGAACTTTTCCTAAAAGGAAGAAAAGTGGTGTCGTAAGAGGAGGGAGAGAAAACAGTCAGAGCAGGACAAGCTAACATTCCTGTCACCAGCTCTTGCACTGGAATTCAGAGTGGCCTCCTGGAAGGAGCCCCCAAGCTGGGAGAATGGCTCAGCTCTTGCAGCATGGCACAGTGCAAGAGGTGGAAAAAGGGGGAGGTGAGAAGGAAGAGCAAATCACCTTTTTGAAATTTGCCATCAGGGTTTCTTTTGCCACAAACAGAAGCAACTCTAAGCCATTCTGTCTGGGCTCTCCGAATTTGCCTTTCAAGAGTAGAAACAGCAAAGTGCTGCTAACAAAGGCATTCCCTCTCTGCTCAATCCTGCAGTGCAACTTTACATCAGTGTACAGAGGAATGGCTGGGTGCAGAACAAGCTGGCAGAGGACAAACACTACCCAAAATCTGTGCTGGAGGCACACTTCCTTCCTCAGTCCCCTGCAGGAGATGCACAGAGTTAGTGTGCACCAGGCTGCATTAGCCCAACCCTCAGCCTAAGCACATGAAGCGTAACTGACTACTACTGGAGCGGAAAAAGATGTAAGATGGTCAAGCCACCTGTCCCAAATAGGACAGCTCTTGTGCGCTCCAGAAAACAGATAGCCCCGGATCTGGGACCATCTCCCAAAGTTCCAGGGATACAGAAATGAGCCAGGGAAGTCTCACAGCCCTGCACAGCGCTGTGCACAAAGCAGCAGGCACCACTGCATCAGCCTTGCCCCCTCTCCCCAGGACTACAGCTGTGCCTCATCAGAGCAAGGAGAAAACCACTGTGCAGACCCCTCAGCTCACCTCCCTCACTGCCCCACTCACACACAGGATAGGAAATTGGAAATTTAAGTGCTTAGGTAGCCCAATCCATTTAGCTTTCATTCTGTCATTTGGTCTCAAGCCAAATTTTCTCTGGAAAACAGCACTCTGACTGCAGCAACAGCTGGTAGAGGCACTGAGACAGGATGAGATACCAGACACTTATTCGTACCTAAAACATGAGATGCCTTCTCCTCAGATAGCACAGAGCCTGCCTGTAGCTCAGCTGCCGGGCAAGTGCATTTGGTGAAAACACATTTCCCAAAAACCATCAGGAGCAAACTCCAGCCACTTTTTCCATACCAACACTGCAGAAAAACTCCAACATGTTCTGCAAGCAGGTACGCTGCTGCTCTGCAAGAAGTGTTTGTGTCCCTCAGCTGCAGGCAACCTCAACGCCCAGCTTCAGTCAAAAGATTTCCTACCCAGTGTGAAGAGGATAGCCCATACTACATCCCAAGCTGGTGGCCTAGGGTACCTCACAGCCTGTATGGGAGCTCCCACTGAGTCCTGGAACTCCAGACTCTCCCAGAGTCTTGCACAAAGCTCAAGGATATGGACAGCAGAACTGCCCCATGTGAAACCGCTGGCAGAGCTCATGCCACCACATGCCCCTTGCTAGCACCCCTGCCGAATGGATTTACTGGGCTTGCCAAGACATTCAACCCTGCTAGCTAAGTGAGCTAAAACTACTAGAAAAAAACCAGTCTTTATTTACACTGAAGAGCATCCAGCAGGACCCACCCTCCCCCAGCCACACATGCATGCACACAGATCTGTCCCTTTCCTTCCATCCACCACACCTCATCCCTCGGGTACTCTAGCATCCCTCAGTGCTCTATCCGGACCACCATGACCGTGACGTTGTCCGCAGACCCTCGCTGTACTGCCTTGTTGGCCAGTCTGTTACAGGCAGCTTCGTATCGAGCATCTGCCTCTAGCTTCCCTTCTCTCATCTGGATATTCTTATCCTGTTGGGACAAGGAAAGACGACACTCATTGCTCCCAGCAAAGGTAGGTACAAGCACATTGTATTCCCCAAGCATTGGGATGCAAAACAAACACAGACAACCTTGAGAATAAGGGAGTTGGGAATAAGTCCATTTCATGCCCTCTGCACTGAGAAACCCAGCCCCCATGCTGCCTTCTCCTCACCTCCAGGCAGGACACAATGAAGTTCACAGCTTCTTCTGGTGTAAACACTTTAAAGAGGCCATCACACGCTATCAGAATGAACCTGGAAATCAAGTGGAGACAGGTTCCAAGGCTGAATTTTTGGCTCCTGAGCTACAGCAAAATCCCTCTGATCTATTTTGTGAACATCCATGCTCTGATCCAAAGGGAAGGTGCCATAAAAGCTCATCTGAAAATCCCTTAAAACCTGCCATTCATGGCAATTCAAATAACAGGCCAAAGAGCCAGGCAGCTAATGTAAGACCTAGATCAGGACATCCTGGCAGTCCTACCAACACTGGCAAGATCATATACGACATCCTGGTCGAATGCTCCATTGTTTCTCTAAGAACTGCTTCTTTGCTTTGAGTCCTTTTCATTCACATATTTTCACTGTGAAGTGGCTAATGCAAGGAAATAGAGAAACGCAGCTGAATCCCTCATATACATCACTTTACATTCCTACACACCCGAGGTATGTGGTAATTTAAATACATAAATTCAAAAGAAAAGCAAGCAACACAACTGTGATCAGAAAACTCTGACACAAAGTATTGCCACCGGCTGCAGAAAGTTGAGGGGATACAAAGCCCAAGGAAAGGACAGCATTCCTCTTAGGATGGGGAGACAGCCTGCTGTGCACTCCCTGCCTGCAGAAGGAACTGTATTAACTAGAAGCCCTAGGCAGAGTCACCAGGACAAGGAAAACTATGCCCAACATACAGAAGTGGTCAGCCTGCACATGCCTCTGAAGACATCACTCAGGAGTATCTTTAGAAATATTTTAGTGGATCACTTGATATGGAACTCTAATCCCAGAAAAAGCAGCAGTACTGGGTTACTCTCACCTCAGAGTCTGCAGGGCCATACTGACACGAAAGCTCACTGCAATTTGTCGTTGCCAATCATATAATGAAAAAGTATCTCAAATCTTCAGGTATCAGAGCTGAATGAAAAGGTATTTATGGGCTCTACAGCTGCTAGAAACAGCCCTGGGACAGGATGGAGATCCAACAACTCAAGCCTTAACTAACTGTTTGAACACTGGCGTGTGAACTTAATCAGAGCACAAAGGACATCTGAGGCTTATGTATGCTATTGCTCTGAGGTTGGTTCCTCCAAAATGAGCCTTCACAGTATCTTGGCAGAGAAGCAGCATTATTCCACTGTACTGATGAAGAACAGGAGCAGAGAGACATCGGCAGTGAGAACATCCTCTAATTCTGGGAGGATCAGTCTGAACTGCCTTGGCTCTAACAGCAGAGCAAACAGGGCTAGGCAGCTTCTGCTGAGCAGAGCTGGGACAGACAATCCCCTGTGCAAGGGCACGCTTTACCTGTCATTGTGTGTGAGTTGGCAGCGTTTGATATCTGGCACAGAGATAACACCACAGCGTTTGTACTGGCCATCCCCAATGGAGCGGGAAACCTCCAGCACTCCTAGGACTCTTCCGTCCCTGCACAAGGAAAGAAAACACTGAGAGCCCTCCCCACACATGTGTATCCCACTACACTGCCTGAGGGGGACACTTCATGCATCCATCTACCTCATATAAATAATGACCCACTTGCCCAGCAAGTTCAAATCTTCCCTTCAAAGTTTCCTTCCCTTTCTGTATATTTGGGTGAAGCTCTGGGAAACAAGTGGTCAGGGGGAGGAAGAAATGAAGTCAGGAGACCTCAAGGCTGTTTTCTGTCACCCTGCCCTAACTCAAGTCCTGCTCAGCTTAGCAAACTGGGGAAGTAAGAGTTATATGTGAGCTGAACTCCCAGAGGCATACTTTGAATACAGAGATTATTTTCTGGCAAGATATCTAGCAAACTGCTCTTCACTAGAAGCAGAGAGTGGCAGAGGCAAGAGGTCTGAGTCAGCAGCCCCTCCTGTGTCCTGTCTATCAGGACACCAACCCCTACAGTGTGGCTCAGCTGTGGGCAGTTCCCAGGAGCAAGAAACATGGTGTGTTCAGCTCCTGATCACCTGGCCTTTAGTAACCAATTGCAGCAAGCAGTTCCGTGGAACCTAAGTTACAATACCCCTAGGAAACAGCTCTGGTTTGTTAAGCTTTTTTAATTAACCAAGTTCCCTACAGAAGCAGCTTCCCACACTTCACCTTTCCAACAATCAAACAACTTCTTCCCAAAAAGGCTCTTCTGTGCCCTCTGGGAATACACAGAGCTCATTCATCTCATAGTGCACGCATCCCCGCTCGAGCCAAGGCAAGAAGCAAGGCATGTCACAGAGATCTGATGCTCACACACTTCGTGACTTATCTCTTGGGTCCAAAATATTGAACTAGAAGCAGTGGGAAAGGCTCCCAGGTAGTCAGGGGCCAGTTCTGAAAAGAGCTAACAGACACTGACCCATCTCTTTGCCATGTGCAAAGATAGATCAGTGCTAAGCCTAAGCAGCAGCATGTGCTCTGCAGAGATAAGGGGAACAAAGCGCTCCAGATGTGGCAGCATAACAGAACTGAGCCCACCCCTCCCCACCCTGGGTGCGTTTTGCCTCCATGGGAATGAAGATACTTCACCTGCACTGAATCCTCTCTTTGTGAAGATGCCACTAAATCAAGAAACAGCCTTCAAAGAAGAGAGAGAACCTAGCCAGGGAAATAAGACTCAGCTGCTGTGTTTGGCACCAGCTCCCCAAACAGCCATGAGCTCCTTTTTGCACAGGATCATTAAGATAATCACATTTTGGCTCCAGAAAACTCCCTCCTACTGCAAACAGCCTCAGTGCATCACCTAACCCCAGGAGAGCAACATCAACTGACACTGAGGGCTTTTTGTGCTCTCTCAAATCATCCCCCTTCTCACAGGACAAGGAAAGAGAAGTCATGCTCCAAGGGAATGAGTTTTGTTCAGTGTCGCAGTGTGCAGAAAGCAGTAACTTCTTCAGTCCAGCTCTGTAGGTCCAAATCTGTAGGTCCAGCTTAAGCATGTCTGTGCTGGTATCCCACTGCCAGGCTTTCACATGAGTCCTCTCTTGGCCATCATAAGGCTCTGAGAAACCAGCCCACATCAATCAACTCCAGTAACTGAATCCTTACTGAATCCTCAGGCACCACTGTGCTTCCCACACAGGCAGGAACAAATTCTCTCCGAGCTCTCAACTAGGATACACACTAGGCTCAGGAAACTTCAAAACCTCAGTGCTCAGGCCCAAAATTAGGCTAGAGTTTAGATTAGCTCACTCACACCCTCAGGCACTTACCTGACGTTTCCCCCAGCTTTCTGTATCCGCATACGCTCCTCATACTGGGTGGGGTTATGCTCCTTGCTGAGGCTTAAGGCTGTGTGTTTCTGACTCTCTTCATTGTAACGACACAGAATCGCCTGTGCTGACACAAGACCATCTTGAGTGAAAAAACAACACAACTGCAGGAACAACTTCTTGAGAGAGAGGCCCAAATTGTAGTGAATGGTTCTTCACTGGGCCAGTGACTGGTGGCCAGCGCTGTTTCTCAGGGCTCAGTCCTAGGCAGAGGTGCTGCTCAGTACTTTTATCAGCAATCTGGATGCAAGACTTGAATGCACCAAGTTTGCTGGTGATACCAAAGTGGGAGTGCTGTGGACCCTCTAGAGGGACAGCTCTCTGGAGGCCTTGCAGAGGGATCTGGATAGATGCACCATCAGGCAATTAACTGCCAGTGGCATGGAATTACTAAGTCCAAGTGCTGGATTCTGTGCCCAAGGAGTGTAAGTTGGGAGAGGAGTGTCTGGGGAGCAGCCCTGCAGAGAGGATCTGCACGTGCTGGTTGGCACAGCTCAGGTGGAGCCACTGCCAGGAGGGCAGATGGCATCCTGGGGGCATCTGACACAGCGTGGCCAGCGGGTCAGGGCAGGGGATGGTCTGGCTGTGCTCAGCACTGGTGCAGCCTCACAAAGAGCACCCCAGCATGAAAGATGATGGGAAGGTGCTCCAGTGTGTCCAGAAGAGGACAACCACGCTGGTGCCAGGGCTGGAAGGTGTGTCCTGGGAGGAAGCTGAGGGCTCTGGGTTTGTCTGGTTTGAAGAGAAGGAGGCTGAGGGACAACATTATCCCCCTCTGCAGCTTCCTGAGGAGGGGGCATGGAGAGGGAAGTGCTGATCTCATGGGAATGGCTCAAAGCAGTGCCAGGGGAGGGTCAGGCTGGACATTGGGAAGTGTTTCTTGACAGAGCATATAATCAAATACTGCACCAGGCTGCCTGGAGAGGTGGTTGATGCCCCAGACTGTCAGTGCTTAAAGAGGCTTTTGGACAATGCGTAACTTTAGGGCAGCCCTAAACTGGTGAGGCAGTTGAACCAGATGATTGTTGTAGGTCCCTTCCAACCGAAATATTCTATTCTATTCTAGATACTGCGAGATATTTAGCACCATCGAGAGACACCTGTGGCTTTACGCTATGGGAGACACCACACGAGTACTCTGTACCCACCTAAAACAAGATGCTTTGTAGGAACAGTTGAGTAGCTCATGGCAACTCAGACATCCCAAACAAACAAACAAAAAACCATAAAGTTCTGGGCAGAATAAAGATGCTGACAGTGGTCTCCATTCTGCTTACCCGGCTGTCCCCAAGGTTGGCTATGTAGAGAATATTGTCGACAGCTAAGACACAAGTAGCTGTGGAGCCATCCTTCCATGCTGGCTTCCTGAAGGGAACAAAAATAAGATTGTTAAAGGGGAAAAACAACTCTTAAAAAGTTAAATCAGAGTGCTGTTGGGGATTCACAGAAGAGTCATGTGCCCACACAGCAACCAGGCAGCATAAGTCACCAGCAGCTGCCTGCAAGCAGTTCAGGAAACCGTTGGTGATAAACAGCAAACTGGACACGGACAGAGGAACTACACAGACTATTGACTTCTGAATGCACAGCCAATGCCCAGCTGGTGTAAATATTGCCAATCACAGCTCTTGTACCAACCCTTCCTCACACTCAGCTCCCAGGAAACCTCATATGTGAGCAGAATGGGCTCAGCCCTGATGACTGCCCAGAAGCTAAAGCATCAAGAGCAAACAAGCTCCCCATACTCCCCTTGGGAGGCTCCTTCTTTGCAGCAAAAGGAAGGCACAGCCAACTCTGCAGCAGAGATGTCTTCCTTTTTTGCTTACTTTTTCCTTCCTTTTTCCACAGTACCCCTGCCCCATATCACCACCGCACCTCAGCCCTCACCACTCCACCTCAGCAGCAACACCACTCACTGAGTCACTCTCCTCCTATTTCACTTCCTGTAGTTAAGCTTTTATCTCTAGAGCTCTAGGTAAAATGAGAAGCATTTCTTAGATTACAGCTGCCAGACTAGTCCTCTCCACAAAGAAGCCTGGCTACGACGCCATTCTTCACTGAAACTAGCTTTGAGGGACTGATTTTTAGACATATTTTATCCAGTTTTTTCTTACTTTGAAAGTGTAGCTGAACAACCATGATTCATTTCACCATCAATAGTGCTATTATTAGCAATCCTTTGTACTGCCTTTGTCATAAGTCATGTTTCTGACCACAGGCTGGTTTGAGAAAGATACTATTGGGACAGACTCAAGAAAGCTTCTTCCTTTTGCCTGGTTAAACTTCTTGTTCTGATTAGGCTTAAGAAACTGTGCACGTTTGCAATTTACTTAAAATTGAAAGTTTTCAGGGACTTGCAGAACCAAATGCATCAACAGTCTCCATCTGTGATAGAGGCGTCACTGTGCAATAATAATAGCAAAAAACCAAACCAAATCTGTGTAAAGGATTGGTAACTAAGTGACTGTATTTTAAATGCAATCCATATCTTCCCTAGTTCACACCCTTGGTGTGTCAGTTCAGCAGAGATGGAGAGAAGCGTCAGGCTGATTGGCCATCCACACCCAACTGCAAGGCAGGCTGGCATTTACCCCACAGAGGGACATTCCTCATCAACATCTCTGTTTTCTAAACAGTGGAAGAAATCAAGATTTAAACTTACATTGGGAGAGTTAGGTTTTTCAACACAGGGCATTAAAAGCTACCTCAGGGATGTGTTCCAGCCTGGCAAGCACAGCTCTAAAGAAAGCTGGCTTAGTGGCCTGTGGTAGTTTTGCCTGGCCCAGTTTTTGCCAGTGAACAGGGTGGGGTACAAAGATGGCTCCTGCGTGTCCTGAGTAAAGATTCTGGAAATTTTCCACCATGTCCAGCAGAGCCAGTCTCTGATGGCTGTAAAATGATGGACATGCTGCTGGTAAAACCTGGGCCAATTAGAGATGTTAGTTACGCCTCTGTGAAAACATATTTAAGAAGAAATCAAAACAATGTGAGCACGCACTTCTTTTTAGCCAGGGAAGGAGGAGGAGGAGGTAAAAATATGTGAGGGAGAACAACATGGAGGCACCAAGGTCAGTGGAAAGGCGGGGGAGGAGGTGCTCTAGGCGCCAGAGCTGAAAACCCTCTGCCAGCCGTGGTGAAGACCATGGGGGAAGCAGGTGGTCCCCCTGCAGCCCATGGAGTCCAGGGGATGCAGAGAAACCCCCACAGCCTGTGGGGAGGTGCCCACGCCAGAGGAGCAGATGATGCCTGCAGGAAGCTGTGATCCAGTGGGAGTCCCAGAGACTGAGAGTTGCAAAGGCCTTGCAGGAGAGAGAAAGGCCTTGCTCCCGGGATGGAAACAGCCTGGCCTCGGCTTGGAATTCTGCAGCCTGGAGAGAATCTCGGACAGCAGCAATCGGGCGGGGCTGCTCGTGAGATTGGACCCACGCCAAAGAAGTTCGCACAGGACTGTCTCTCGTGGGAGGGACCCCCATGGCTAAGTAGAGGATTCTTCCCCCTGATGGACTGACCCTGACCAAAGGAAACCCCCACACCCTGCCCCCACCCCGGAGCTGCTGGTTAGAAGGAAGGAGGGAGGGGGTGAGCTGAGAAATGGCCTTAATAGGGAGAGGGGTGAGTAGAGAAGCAGTGATTGTAGCAGACGAATTGTGGCCTTGGACTGATTAAGAAACCCCACATGCCTTGCCCTAGCCCAGATCTGTTGGTTGAATAGAGAGAGAGGGCAAATAGAGAAACAGTGTCTGCAGTAGAAGAATTGCGATGGACTGACCTAAGAAAAACCCCACACCCTGCCCCTGCCTGGGAGTTGTTAGTTAGCTAGAAAGGAGGGAGGGGATGAGCTGAGAAGTGGTGCCTTAAGAGGGAAAAGAGGGGTGAGTGAAGAAATGGTGTCTTAAGAGCTTATTTTTTATCTCCAATTTATCCTCTGACTCTGTTAGATTAATAAATCACTTTTTTTGCAACTTTAAGTTTCCCGCCTGCTCTTGCCCTGAATCTCGTGCGGCCCTTATCAGTGATCTTATCTCAACTCATAAGTCCAGTGTTTTGTGTTAGTTTTTCCTCTCCTCTGCATAGCTGCAGCAGGAGAGAGCATAGAAAGCAAACGTTGTAGGTGCCTGGCATTTAGCCAGGGTCAAACCCACGACAGTGGCCTCTACAGATACCCTCCTGACACACTCTGATGCCATCAACAGAGAGAGGCAGCATGGGACAAGTCCCTTCAGCAACACGGCAAGTCTTTGAAAAGAAGGCAAACAAGACGCCCTGATTAGGACAGAGGTGGTCCTTGGACCTCTTAGGCTACCTTCCTTCATGAGGAACAAGTAATTTAGTCTAAGGGATCCTTAGAGTAAGACCAGAACATGCCATGATCTAGTTCTAGCAAGCACTCAGCTGGCAGTCACAGCCTGACACAGCGGAGCTATGTGGGGTTTTGCCTAAGGACAGACATGACACAAGGTTTCCTTGGTCCTGCTCAGAACTCAGACCTCAGAGATGCACACTAAGAAATAGAAAAGAATAGAAAGCATTTGCACTTACTGGCTGGATGCCTGCTTTAGAAACTCTTCATCTGTGTGTTTGAAGGTGTCCAAAAGGCATCTCTTCACAGTTTTCTCCACACTGACTACTTCACCTGTAAGACAGACAGAACATCAACTAAGCTCCAACTAAAACACACCTCATCAATCCTAGTTTGTCCCTTTGCTCATCCAACATTCAGCCACGCAGTGCATCTCTTGGGCTCAGCAGAACAGCCGAGGCATATCCTGGGCTTACCCTACCAGAAATCTGTGCAGGAGCACATGTGGAGAGTTTATGACATAAATCTTTCCACCAGAGGAGTATCTTTTCCCTTGAAGTGGCACTGCCAAAACTGGCAACAGCGCGTCTCACTTGTTTAGCGAGTCACAATTGGCTACTTGCACCCTTGTGCCAAAAAGGCTCCCTGCCCTCTTCCCCAGGAGACAGAGCAGTTTCCCTAGCCACTGCCAAGGCAGGCAAGGTGATGGCTGCCCTACAGCCTTTATTCCACTTCTCTCACCTTTAGGAAATTTCTTAATCAGGTTTTGGTGCAGATTCTGCGCAGCAAATTTTGAGGCTCGGACTCCCCCATGGCCATCAAAAACAGCGAAGTATGAAACACGTGTGCTGTGAGGGAACAAAAAGGAGCAGAAAGAGGCTAAGAAAGGCCATTAGCTGGGGAGTGGGATCTAGTACATTCCTCTCCATAATACCCTGCCCTGTGTCAGCCAGACCAAAAATCCTGCACAATTGTGCACTCCAAGGCACAAAAGGCAGCAGGCCTCTGAGCTCACACATTCGGCATTTACATGGTTTACATGTTACAGCACTGAGCTGAGAACTTTCTTGTGATTTTCCACTCCTGAAGAAAATGAAGGGCAGAAGGATTTACAGACCACAATTCGGCATAAAAGCAGATAAACGTTTCACATCAAGGACACTGCAACTCTCCAGCATTACAGACATCAGTCTAGCCAATCCTACAATACCTTCCATGCCTACACTTGTTCCAACTACGCTACAGACAAAAAACCTGGATCTCTCAGCACACAAACCTCTTGGGACAGTACTAGTACAGAAGTTAAATCCAGTATCAGGGTGACGCTTGAGAACATTCCCTTAAATACACATCCCCACTTACATTTGGGTAACAGAGGATCAACATCCAGAGTTATTGGGCTCTCATGGTCCTCATAAAGTCAGTGACTGAATCCACTAAGCACCCCTCAAAGGGAGGTTTTGGTATACAGGAGCCCTGTGAATTGCCTGGGAACACAGCTAGCTGATGATTCACCGCAGGTCTCCCAATAACAAGCCCAAACCACGCACTACAATAAAGGCAGACAAGAGCATCAGCTGTTCAAAGCAAAATAGATCATCTCATGGGCTTAGCTGAAGCAAGCTGGAGCTCCCTCACGCCCACGATGGCTGTTCTGGCAGTAGGGGTCCACTTACATTTGGGAGGGTAGAGGCCGGCATTCCTCAGTGATATCATTTAAGATGACATGTGCATCCTGCATGTCTTCTCTCTCACCTTTTCTCTCTGCCACATAACCCTTCAGTCCAAGAATGCCCACTGATCCTAAAGGGGAACAAAGCAGATGCATGCAAATCAAACTCCTCTGTCTTCTCAGCTCAGGGTAAAAACCAGTAAGCTCTCAGCTTTCAGAGCCCTGTCCTGGCAATGCAGCCCTTGTCCCGCAAAAAACATCTAGCATCTGCTGCTGAACAGGATCTATTTATTTAGTAATGTGGGTTTTTACATGTCTCCAAGGTCAACAGCTCTAAAAGCAGCCTGCCTTCATTTTAGCAGGCAGCTGTAGCCAAGCAGGACTGCTGGGCATCGGACAAGACTCTTAGCAAACAGGGGTGGGGGACAGGGCGGGCAGGGGAAGCACGTGGCACTGAACCTGCAGATTAAGTAAAGCACAGCTTTACAGAGTGCGCTAAGGACAGGACATACAGGTCTGATGCTCCCAGGACATGTCCTTTCCTTTGTACTGCTGAACACATTTTACTCCCAAAGCTGCAACACAGCACACAGGCATTGAAGTCAAAGGCCCTGTATGTAACAAGCCTGTCTCTCCCCCTTTCTGGCTTCCTTAGCAGCCAGCAGAGATTTGTGGACGTGGCAAAAGAAGCCAATCTCCCTCTTGGCAGCACAAGCACTTATCCTGCCAGTGCTGAGGTGCCTGCTGCTCAGCTTCTGCCACTTCAGCAGGGACAGTAAGAAGGCGCAGGTGAAGGAGGCAGACAGAGCCAGGAAGCTCAAGGGGCTTCCACAGACTCCTGCAGCAGTTTGTTCCCTACAAGAGGCTGAAAAAGCAAGAAGACTGAAGAACCAAAGCTTAGCTTTGTTCTGGACTTACTCAGCCCAACGCCAAAAGTACAAATTGAGTACATTTGTTTTCAAACTGTCTGAAAACCTTTACAAACTTTCTTTTCCACAAGTTCTTCCCTGCCATTCTTCTCTTCCTCCTCCTCCAAGGACTTTCTCTTCTGCCCCTTCTCTTGGCTCCCGGCTGATGAGACTTGCTTAGTAGCACTGGAGGCTGAAAGAAAGCAAAAATGCAGGTGGTTCAAGTGTTTCAGCACTGTTTCACTTGCACAAATTCAGAAGCAAGTCCTGTTATACCAAAGCACACTCAGGAGTACAGGTTCACACACTTACCCAGCATTAAGTGCCCAGAGTTATTACTGAGCAAGATGCCCATACCAACTACAAATGAACACACACAGCTTCCCTCAGCACATACAACCTGTGGCACACATCACTGTCTGAGCACGGAGTGCTGATTTTAACACTTCATGCTCTGTGACTCCACCTCAGGCACAGGACAGCTATGCTTGGCTGGCAGGCTGCTGATTCTCCCCAATGACAGCCAGTTTTTATTTCCTAGCTACAAGCCTTTTTTTTTTTTTTTCTTTCCAGTTAATTGCTCAGGAAGCTAATGTGTAAAAGAATGTCTGGCCAAGCAAGGCCATATTGATAGGGCCTACGTGCAGCTTTTGCACATCCTGCAGCCTTTGCACAACCCAGTCTTTGTTACCTGACCCCGAAATGTACCTAACAGGAGACAGAGAGGAACAAGAGGAACAAGAGCCAAGACTGTCAGCAACATAGAGGAAGAAAGACATGATATAGAAACTTACAGCTTTACATGTTAGCTGAAGCAAGCAGATTGTAGTTAGAAACCAACAGCCTACAGCAAGCAAGAATAGGCACGTGAACACAAGTAGATGGCCAATCACTGTAAGAGACTAAGCTCGTGGACAAGAGCTAACAACCAAGCATATGGACCCTCAGATAGTGTGGACAATGTCTTTTGTCTATATTAATGCTTGTCTCATAACAATAAATGAAGTAGCACCAATATCTCTATGAGCGCGCATGCTACATTTCCAGCGACTCTCCACATCTGGCGCCCGAACAGGGACACAGGACAACGGAACTGTGACCCAGGACAACAACGGAACAGTGGTGCTCTGAGCCTTAACAACGTGACGCTGCTGAAAGATCGACGGATTGCGCAGCGAAAGCGGGGAGAGATCGTGTGGCAGAGACAACACAGCTGCGGACAAGGAGTCACGGTCAGGTGAGAAGGGTTGCTCCCTTCCCTCTGCTGAGCCACGAATATGGATATAGAGTTTGATGCGGCACAAAAATTGCTCCTAAATACCCTCGCTAAGCGAGGAGAAGGAGTGAAAGAAAAAGACCTTGAAAAGCTCATTGAGTGGGCTCGAGAAAACAGCCGCCTTGAAACTCCTCCACTGCTGTTTCAAGTTGATAAATGGAGGGAGGTCGGGGACGATTTATGGGACCAGACCATTCAAGGCGGGGGCAAAGAATTAACTGCTTTAGGAGCAACTTGGCGCGTGGTGATCAACACACTTAAAGCCATGAAAGCTGAAACTTGTGTAGCTGCTGCAGCCATTCAAGCTATCGCTGCACCCGCAGTAACTGAGCAGAAACAGGAGAGTGGGGAGATGAAGGGACTGTTTGGAGGACTTCATGCAACGTAAGGGCAAAAGGCAGAAAAAGCTTGCTCGTCAGTTAGTGAATTGCCTGAGAAATATGAAGGGATTGCAAAGTCTCCTGTAAATTCCGAGGGAGATAAGAAACTTATGGGCTCTGAAGGGACTACTAATCCGCACCCCACGGCTAGTTCAAGCGGGAATCCTCCCCCCTCTCCTCCCCAACCGGTTGTCGTGCCAGAAAGTGTACCGCTGCTCCCTGAAGGGGATCACATAGAGGTTCAAGCTGATGAGGATGGTGATGTAGAAATGGAGCCGTTAGAACCCGGCTCCCAAAGGAAGGAATCCATACCTAGATCAGGCGAACAAAGGGAGACTGCAGAAAGCCTAAAGACGCAGCAGCTTGAGCATGCTATAAAATCACTAGAGCAAAGAGTAGAGACTTTAACTCAAAAGGTGCCTCCATCTAGCACTGTGCCATCTCAGCCCATGCCCCCTCATATGGGGTCAGCAAAAAATGCTGCTCAATTGCAGCAATTGGCAACTCAACCCTCTGCCCCAGCCGAAGCACAACCTCCACCATATAATCCAAAAAACAGCAGTTTGTGTCTTGGTTGGTGCTGGAATGGAATCATTCGTGCTGCCATAATAGAAGGAGAATGGCAACTAGCCGAGATGTTTGCATGTCCTAGTCTTTACGATCAGCAAGCACCCAGATATGAGCAACATGATTTTAAAATCCTGCAATCTGTGAAAAAAGGCGTTGCAGAAAATGGCATTAAATCTGAACAAGCCCGCCTAGGCCTGGACTGGATCCTCACAGCCGATGTCAATTCTTCCATAGACTGCAAAACTCTTGCAAGATTGTTACTGACCCCATCTCAATAAATAGCGTGGTCTCGTGAATGGCGCCGACTAGCTGAACAAGAAGCAGCACGGCCTCGTAATCAACAAGACCCTCTGTGTGGAATTACTTCCATGATGCTTACAGGAGACGGTCCCTACGAATATATGATAGTACAATTACAATATCCTATTGAAATTCATAACTTATCTGCACAACTTGCGCATTTGGCATTTACAGCTGTACCCGATTCTAAGCCTCAGCCTGGGCTTACATCCACCAGGCAGGGCCTCACTGAACCGTATACTCACTTTATCGATTGGCTGTTTAAGGCTGTCGAAGAACAGATTGATTTAACTGAAGAAGCAAAGCAACGTATATTCAAACTCTTGGCCTTTGAAAATGCCAACCCTTCAACTAAGCAACTACTCGCCACCCTTCCAAAGGGAGCAGAAGTAGAACAAATGCTAGAAGTAGCTGGTCGTGTATCAGTTTAGTCGAAGTAGTTGGAGCATTGCAGTAACAGGAACTTTGACCCTCTAATTGTTTTTTGAGCTTACACTGTGATAATATTTAACAAACCCCCTCAAGAAATTCGCGTGAGCACATTCGGAGATTTTTATGTATATCAATTAATTCAGCAAGTGTGGGCCTTAAAAGTAGCATTACGCAAAATACAGAAAAGCCGAGTGACGCTGTTAACTGCCATTCAATGAGCGCGATGTCACTCTTAAGATGCTTGAGTAGTGTAGCACTGAGTACAGTTTGCCTAACCTCTGCTGTTACAACATGCACAGCCCAAAACAAATCTATGGGTCACTCTAGCCAACTTGACGGGATAAGATGCGATTTGTCTTGCTCTCTTGTCACCGGGCAACCCCTTTTCTACCTGCCTAGTTGATGTCCCTCTAGACATTTGGCCATGCCATTCCAATGTTCCTGCCTGTAATCTAACAAATCTTAATAGCACAGTAGACAATTGGGACAATTGGGTGCCTCACCTCCCATAGCTCTGAACAAGCCACAAGAGCTAGAACTATTAGGAGCTGTATGAATGGATGCTTGCGTGATTTTTAATTGGACAAGCAAGCAAGACAGAGAAAAAGGTACAGCAACAAACGTAAACTCCAGCCTGTCAGTATACAGAAATGCCAGCACGTGGTGCCAATATGCCTCTACCAATCTATCTGTGTCCACAAACAACCCCTTATTGTTGCCAGCAGGAATGTTTTTGATTTGCGGAGACCACGCATGGCCCGGTATTCCCTCTCGTTTGCGAGGTGGACCTTGTTCCCTAGCGAGATTGGCGTTATTAACCCCCAAGACTTCGATGATACTGAACATGTCCCGACAACATCATTGAACAAAACGAATGACTCATGCTTTCTCCCCTGATTGTAAATCAAACGTCAACTTTTGGTCCCCTGCTGCCATTATAGCTGCTTCTTTGTTAGCACCAGGAGTAGCCTCTGCTGGCGCTTTAGCTCAACTGAACAAATTGGGATGCTGGCTAGCTAAACAAACAAATGCTACGTCTAAAGCTATTTCAGACTTATTGCTGGACGTTGATTCAATTAGACATGCTACGCTACAAAACAGAGCTGCAATAGATTTTCTTTTATTAGCTCAAGGGCATGGCTGGGAAGAATTTGAAGGGATGTGCTGTATGAACCTTTCCGATCACTCAAAGTCCATTTACCGGCAACTTGCCGAACTGCAACACCTGTCAGAGCAATTACAAGTAGTCGATGGCCTAGGAGTTGCCGGATGGCTGAAAAGTTTGGGAAATACTGGATGGTTCAAAGACCTAATCCAAGCAGCTGTACTAATTTTAATTGCAGTTTTGCTATTTTTAACAATCTTGCCATGCATAGTGCAATGCTTACAGTGCATGCTAGTGAGAACAGTCAATCAGGCCTGGCTTGTGCAAAAAGAAAAAGAGGGAATTGTAGAAGAATGGCTGGCCGAACGAGGTCATATCAATAGGGCCTACGTGCAGCTTTTGCACATCCCGCAGCCTTTGCACAACCCAGTCTTACTGGACCCTGAAATGTACCTAACAGGAGATAGAGAGGAACAAGAGGAACAAGAGCCAAGACTGTCAGCAACACAGAGGAAGAAAGACATGATATAGAAACTTACAGCTTTACATAATGTTAGCTGAAGCAAGCAGATTGTAGTTAGAAACTAACAGCCTACAGCAAGCAAGAATAGGCGCGTGAATGCAAGTAGATGGCCAATCACTGTAAGAGGCTAAGCTCGTGGACAAGAGCTAACAACCAAGCATATGGACCCTCAGATCGTGTGGACAATGTCTTTTGCCTATATTAATGCTTGTCTCATAACAATAAATGAAGTAGCACCAATACCTCTTTGAGTGCGCATGCTACATTTCCAGCAACTCTCCACACTAATGTTACAGGTTGGAATGCTTCTAGCTACTATTATTACCATTATTATTATCATCATTATTATTATGACGTTACAACTCTGGCTTTTTCCTTCTGGAGATTTACTCTCATATGGGTATTGTGAATTACCTCACCTCCTCCCAGGTGACAGCAAGCACATGGCTGCATGCAGAAAGCCTTGCCAGAGCAGCAGTCTGGGTTTGAACCCATCTTCAGTATTTCCCACCCAAAGCAGAGAGCGTTCAGACAGAGAATGGGGCTCCCCATAAGACAGCAATGTACTTCTGGGAACAGGCCTAATTTTACTTTTTAAGATTCAGAATCCTGATTTAAACAATTGGGGCACAAATTGTCATTGCAAGTGTCAGCCAATCTGGACTAAAAAAATACGCACCAGGTTATCTTGCTATGTGTGCAACACAACAGGTTGTATCCTGGGCTTTTCCAAGAGGGGTTACTTGGCAGAGGCTGGTGAATGACACAGCTCCTTACCTGGGTCACTGCTGCTGGCTGGTGGGAGACCATCAAAGAGCAAAGAGCCTCCTTTTCCTGGAGCACAAGAAAAAAACAAAAATTACTTTTACCTTTGTTCCTTCCAGGGAATAATGCTTTGCCTATGTCTTCCCTGAGGTGAAGAAATTATGTCAGTTTACCAAAGAGAGCCAGACTTCTACTTCCATTACTAGTTGGACAAATCCAGGCTTTGCATTTGTTCCAGGAACATTTATATGGAACGTTTTATAGAATATATATGGAATATCTATAACACCCCGGTTATAAAAAAATCCAACAGGAAGCAGCTGGTCTGCACACCAGTACTGATAATCCCACTGTCTTTATTCCGTCTAACAAAGAACAGGATTTACACACATTTCATCTGAAAGAGATGCTGATGCAGAAAACATGGAAAACCAAACTAATGGCAGAAACAGAGCACCCATACCTGAGTCAGCACTGCTAGATGGTGGGAGATCATCAAACAGCAGAGGCCCTTTCTGGGCATCTTTCCCTGCAAGGCACCAGGGCAGAGTCAGGATCTAGTGCAGCCACTCCTGAGGGGGAGTTATTCTGAAAGGACTGCCCCCCAGCCGGCACAGGTGTGGTAAACCAGGAAAGCCTTACTTCCATCTCTAATTTTAGCACCTCCTACACAAGCAAAATAACCACCAGCCTGGGGGCTGAGGTGAACTTTTGTCTTGAAAACAGGTTTTGGGGTTTTTTTGCTAGCAATCCACTGAGCTCGCATGAACACCCCTCAGCAGCAAAGCGAGGGGAAAGGTTTCACCATGGCCTAAACCGCAGGGAACTCTAGTTCATACACAACATGCAAAAACATGGTCTAAACTGCAGTGGAGCGAGTCCCGGGGAAAACAAAACCACAAAAACCCACCGAACCCGGCAATTTCTCCAGCGATTTTTAACCCATCCCCTCCCCCTCCCCCTTGCCCCTCAAGCTCCCTGTAGCGGCGGCCTGGCTGTGCGCGGAGCCACGCTGCCCACGGCCGAGCTGCAGCAGGCCCGGCGGGGCCCGCGGCCTGTCAGGCCGAGCCCAGGTGAGGCCACGGGCCGGGCAGGGCCGCGGGAAGCGCAGGGCCGAGAGAAGCGCGGGCCCGATGGGATCGCGGCCTCACC
>VZRL01000444.1:359446-400843 GCA_013397895.1 Origma solitaria | reverse complement strand
GGCGGCCGCGGGGCGCGAGCGGAGAGACGGCTTGGCCCCGCCCACGAGGGGGAGGTCAAACACCTCCTCCACCAATCGCAAGCGGAGTTGCGCTGCCAGTCAGTGCCGTGGCCCCGCCCCCGCCCCGCCAGGCTGACCGATCCCGCGAGGGGGCGCACGTTCAGCGGCGCCGGGCGCTGCCCGCCCTCAGTGACCCTCCCGCGACCCTCCCGCCCCGCCAGCCCCGGAGAGGATGCTCAGTGCACGGGAATTGCGTTAAATGCGACATTTATTTCAGAACCGAACAAGCCTCACGTGCGCACGGACGGCCAGGACCCGCAGCACTGCCCCCTAGCACACGGCAGGGAGCGCCGGCGGGAACCGGAGAGCGGGAAGTGTGGCCTCCCTCGTCTTCTGGCTCCAGCCTGCCCGCCGATGCCCGCTTGCCTTCCGTGCCACCCGCTGCCCTGGGGAATTTCCCTTCCGATTGGGCTTATAGTCTTGCTGAAACCTCCGTTTTGCATTCCTTGCCGAGGGGATGGGTGCCAGGGCCATGACAAGGAGCGCGGTGCTGGTCAGAGCGCTGCTGGTAAGATGGCAAGGGTGGCCCGTGTGCCGCATCCAGCGGGAAGCCCTCGGCCCCGACCTCCAGCCGAGCCGTCTGCTCTGCAGGTTTGCTGGCCTCAGGCATGGCTCGGCTCTGGCTGGAGGGTGTCCTTCTGCTGGCTGCGTCTTGTCTGTGGCACAGGCAGCACCACACAGCTCTGGCCGGTGAACCTGTGTCTGGTCCCTGACAGACACTGGTTCCGTCTCTGCCGGAAGCGGCCTCCATTCTGGAAGAGCCTCCCCTCAGGTACCCCCTGCTTCTCCACCCTTAGCCCCTTACACTGAAATTTGGGATGGTACCAAGTAGTGCTTGCCCAGAGCACGGGAGCCAGGATGTTGCAGCCCGGGCCCCTTCATTGCCCCAGCTCAGCCTCTCTGTGCCTCCAGGCTGGCATCTCTTCATCCACAAAGGGCACAAGTTGGTCTCCAAGTCTACAATGGATCACAGAGAGGAAAACAGACCAGTTTGATGGGGAGCTTATCCTGGGCAGGGGAGCAGGGCTGAGAGGAGCAGCCCCACTGCAACTACGAGCTGTAATAATGGGGTAAGTTGCCCAAGGAGCTGCAGCGAGGACAGGCAGAACCAGCATGTGCTTAAGAAGAATCCCCAAACTTTCTGTGACCTGAAACCCAAGCTAAAGGGTGCCTGATATGCAGCAAGGGGGGGCCGTGCAAGCCTCTACTCATCTGCCATGTCCCTGCCTGTCCGTGGCCCCCACAATACGAGTATAACGAGAAGACAGCACCACGTCCCACACACACACACACACACACACGCACACCCACACCCCACAGACAGTGCAGGGAGGTGCGGCAGAGCCAAGGCGCAGCCGTGCTGGACGACAGACAGCAAAGCTAGGGGGGTGCCTGGGAGATGCACGGAGGAAGATGCTCAGCTTCCCACACGGAGCTGTGCCAGATGCTGCTGGCCACTCGGGAAGCCCTGAACAAAAACATCTAACCATGGGTGAGAGATGGGAGAAGAGAGAGAGAGCTGCTGCTGGAGGAGGTGGGAAGCAGTGATGGCTGGAGAAGGTCTTTTCCGCAAAAACACCTCCAATGTGGGAAGCCCCCAGATTAACATGCTGATGGAGGCAGGGTGGGGGGAGGTGGGTGCTCACTTCTACAGCAGAGGAAGAGTGAGAAAACACCAGCTATAACAGAAAAAAGAAGCTCCATCCCCACCCTGACACCCTTTGATCTGCTTTGAGCCTGTCATCTTGCTGGGAGAAGAAGGGATGTGCAAGCCCTTTTGGGAAAGGGCAAGAAGGATCATGTAAGGGTGGGATGGTCATTCCTAGTTGTGGCTCCTGGGGAATTTTCCTATTCCACCTGAACCTCCACACTCCCTGTAGGGTTGGAATCCTTGGCATCCTGCCCTAAGAGTGGAAAATCCCTTTGGATGAGACACCTGGGGGTCCCAGGCTGGGATAGTGGAAGTGGCCCGCATGGTTTTCGTTGGAAAGGGTAGCCCAGCACAGGGTGACAGACAGAGCCAGCCCCAGAGCTCTCCCTTTTCCCTCCAGTAGGACTAAGCTCCAAAGTGCAGTGACCCATCCACATGGACATGGGTGCCCTGGCCAGCTGAGACTGTGGGCTCCTCCCTTCCAGAGGTAGATGGGGCAGGTAGGAATTGCCTTCTTTGGGAAGACATGGTGGGCTGTCTGGCCACCGCTCAGGGGAAAAGTAGTTTAAGCTGTAGGGGAAGGCAAAGCAAATGGTAGGGGAAGGGCGTAGAGTGAGGGTGAGAGCTGCGCTGCTGCCAGGCACAAGCCAGGAATGTCCCGGGGAAGGCATCTCCGGAACCCCAGCCCACCACCAAGGTTCTCCCCTGCCTGGGGGAGGCGTTGGCTGGGGGCCAGGACTCAACTTAGGGGATTTTTGTGACGTAAATAGAAATAAATACTTTATAAATATAATCTTAAAGTACTGACACCTGATCTTACTCCGCTGCCTCTCGCAGAAACATCAGAAATTAGGGAATTCCCACACCTAAATTACCACTTTCCCTTCACCTGAGGGCAATTCCTCCTGCTCTCCCAGCTCTGAGCTTTACTGCATTCCCATCTCTCTAGATCAAAGACCAGCTTTTGGCCAAAATCACCCTTCTCACTCCCTCCCCTCTGATAGGGACCTTTTTTTGAGCATTAGATGGTGTGATATGAAGGTCACCCATGGGGGGACAGGCAGAAGATGGCACGTGCACAAGGAATCCTGCTCAGGCGGGTCCAGGCTTTTGCAGCTACAAACAGAAGTGAGTTTCCCCTGTGAAGCTGTGAATCGAGACAGATCCTTCCATGGAGCAGAGAGCTGGGGCAGCAGATGGTGTGAAAGATCAGATATTAACATGGGGAGTCTTCAGACAGAATCATCTATCTTGATCCTGTTGGCAGACGGATGAGGTGGAGGGTGTTTTTCAGGTTAGATTCTCATCTGGGCTGTTCTCCTTCTGGACAGCTTGGATCTGATTTGGAAAACAAGGGACAAAAGGTGTTAAGAGACATGGACAAGGAGAAGTGTGTACTCCCAGGCTGAGTGTCCTACCTCCAGGCTCATATTTGAATCCAGACAGCTGGAGGGACAGAGAATTAAAGTCTCTTTAGCCAGAGCACACACATTTCTGTGTGTTTATTCCTATTCCTCTAGTCCTGCCACTTGAGATGATCTCAAGAACTCCATAAGATGGTCTTGGTGAGGAATGAATACGTTTAGTGCAGGTAGCTTGGTGTGCAGCTGCAATTTGAGCTGCAGGGGTGGGAGCCTGAGTCTGTGAATTCCTGATCATTTGCATAACAAAGGGCGCAGGGACCTATGGCACATTGTTCAGGGTCCCTTCTCAGAGGCACCCATCTCCAGCTGTTATTTTCTTATGGCACCACAATTAAATTATTTTAAGGATTGAGATGTCTGAGACTCCACTATGGGAAACCT
This sequence comes from Origma solitaria, assembly GCA_013397895.1. Classification (NCBI taxonomy): domain Eukaryota; kingdom Metazoa; phylum Chordata; class Aves; order Passeriformes; family Acanthizidae; genus Origma; species Origma solitaria. The sequence continues at coordinate 397,327 of VZRL01000444.1, read as the reverse complement.
GTGACTGACAAGTTAGGAAACATTGTTTGACTGTGTGAGTGTGGTGAGTGTAGGAAGTCAAGCAAGGCCCGTTGGCTCACTAGAACCACCTGCTGTGAAGGGGCCCTCAGTCCCAGCTCAGGTGTGACTTCTGGAGTGGCTCCTGCATGGTCAGACAGGAAAGTTTCCCCAACAGTCTCAAAAACTCTGTGAGATGGTCTCAAGAACAGTGACAGGCCAGTGTCCCTGCCACCAGGCATGGATGTTGCTTTGAGCTCAGCACAACAATGCCTCTGTACCACCTGCAATCTGTCCTGGATGGAAGCATTCAAATGTGGATGAGCTGAATTCAAAATTAATATGGTTGGAGTTTTGCCAGCTGAGAGCCTGCCCAGGCACAGCTGTGCACAGGAGATGCTCCCCACACCTGGCTGGGGGCTGCAGCAGGGAAAGCACTGGGAGCCCGCAGACCCCCCCAGCAATGGCTTCTCTGCATCCCCCTTCCCCCAGCTGCCCCTGGTACCTTATGGATCCAGCCAGGAGAGGGTTGAAAGCGTAGAGCCAGTCGTGCATGTCTTTGTCACTGCTTGCCTGCAGCAGGATGCCTCGGTGCTCCGTGCACACCGCAAATGTGTTCGGGGTCTGCTGGGGGAGAGCCAGGGCTTAGTCCCTCACTCAATGGGGTGTGTGGAGTGGGGCTGGCTCCCAGTGCCCTACCTTGAGCATGGCCTGCTGGTCCTCACTGTACTCCACCTGGGCCTTGGAGAGGTTTAGTATGGCCCTCTCGACCGCATCCTTGTCTGAGTTGTAGATGTAGACATACGGGCGCCGAACCACCACAAAGCGTTTCACCCACCCATTGGTGTGAGGCTCCAGGAAGTGCAGGTAGCCCTTTTTGGAGACGATGGGACTGCAGAAAGGACCAAGGTAAGGGGTGGGACACAGACCATGAGGAGGTGGCAATGGTAGGGCATGGATCCCTGCCCATAGGTGCTCCCCTCACTCGAAGCTCAAGCTGCTCCTACCTGACTCGAATCTCCTGGATGTCAGGCACCAGCAAACGCTGGGGCTCCTTCTCCTCCTCAGGCCGACGGGCTGGGGACTTCTTCTGCTCTCCTTCTACCACAGGCTCCAGGTCAGGACTCTCTGCCCTGGAGGAGACCTGGGGGGGTCTGGGGAAGGAGGAGAGGATGGAATGTAGGAAGAGTGATGGCCGGGGAACATCCATAGACAAGGACCGTGCCCCAGTGATACAGCTGCTCTGCTTGGGGTGTATCACCAGAACCTCGCCGGCAGCTTCTTACCTGACCTCCATGGCATTGTAACGTCCTTCCACCAGTGATGGGCAGGTCGAGGAGGGGGTGAGAGAGGTGACCCCAAGAGCTGGCATGGAGGGGTCTCTTACTAAGGTCACGGACATTTCAGACAGCTGTGGAGGAATGGAGGTGTGGACTAGAGCTTCTGCACGAAGCCAGGCACACACGAAGGACCAGGCTCCTGCTCATACAGTGAGAGGCAAGACCTCTGGCTGGCAGGGTCCTCTCCTGGCATAGTCCTGAGAGGCACCAGTTCTGGGAAAAACCAGGGCAAGCAGAGGGAGCAGACACCCCAGAGGAGGCATGACTTGTGCCATAGTGCCCGTATGGCCCCCACCCAGCCATTCCCCTGCCAGCCACACATCCCTCCCTCGGCCCCACCAGCCCAGCAGTCTGAGGCAGCAGCAGTACCTTGCTCTCACTGGCGCTAATGCAGACGTGGCTGTGGCTGTACTCCCTGTTGAAGGTGTGCGTGAGCAGGCGCAAGCACTGCAGAGAGAGGAGGAGGACAGTGGGGCATGAGGCACATTCCACTTCCCACTCCTCTTGGGCTTTCTCCTGCCACAACCCCCAGCCACCCTGTGGAAGCCACTTCCTGGCTTCACCCCCACAAGCTGGGGATGCTGCAGGATGGTACCTTCACGGCCAGCTCCTTCTGCCTCTCGCTGGGAGTCTCAGGGGGAGAGGTGCGGCCTTCAGGGGCCCCGTCGGCAGAGAGTGGGGAGGAGATGCAGGAGGTGCTTCGGGACTCAGAATCCTCACTGGAGCAGGGGGACAGGGTCTCCATGCCCAGGCGCTGGGTCGTCTCCAGCTTCTCACGCAGTAACAGGTAGTGTCTTGTCTTCTCCACCTAGGCACAGGCACCCAGGCTCAGGGACGGCCCTTTCCCTCATCTCCAGGCCCCCTTAACCCCATTTACTAATTAGCTTTGGATCTAATCTGCTGGGACCTGGCTAGCAGTGATGCACAGGAGTATTGGCAGCACAGCCCCATTCCTACATCCTCCCAGAACCAAGATGGCTGTGATGTGCAGGGTGGGGAATCCCCCCAGCACCAGCCGAGTTGCGAATTGCACCATTTCAGCCCTTTTCTAGCCCAGACTCTTACTTCTTGCAGGAGGCTGAGTTTCTCCAGCTCCCACTGATGGTCAAGGATGAGGCTGTCACTGCGTGGCCGCCAACCAGCCAGGTTCTCCTCTCCCCGGACATAGGCTACAGAGGTGTCCAGCACACGCCGGCGCCTTCTCTGCATGCCTGTGGGCACAGACGCACAGCTGGGGGGACAGAGGCACAGCCCCCAACCCAAATGCCCGGCTGTGCCTCCCTGCCCCAGCTGAATAGCTGGGCAGAGGCGTGGCACCCACCTGGGCTGCCGGCATCAGCCACACGGCAGAGGCTGAGTTCATAGACTCCTGTCACGCGGTTGCTGTGAGCAAAGAGAGATGAAGCATTACTGGCTTTGCCCCATCCCCACACCCCAGTTATTTCACCCAGGCTGCTGGGATGCCCTAGAAGAGCTCCAGTCCATGGGTGATGGCTCTCCTCTCCCCAACAGGAGCATCCTGGTACCTTTCAGAAGCCCGCAGGCTGCCGCTGCCAAAAAGATTGCGGATGGAGCGTGAGGCAGGAAGCTTGGCATCCCGGGAGTAGAAAACCATGCAGAAGTCTTTGGTGATGACGGCGGGCTGAGTGCAGTTCTCCATCTGCAGTAGGGCAGAGGGAGGCATCAGGGGGGCTGCAGGACGGCAGCCCAGCAGGTCCCTCCCACCCTTGTGCCCAGCAAGTTCCACTCCTGAGGTCCCACAGGGCCCCCAAGCACCAAGTTGAACCCTGCACCCCATAAGCACTGGCTGAGGAAGGGCTCACGCTGGCTGCACCCCAACAGCAGGGGAAATACCAGACTTTGTTGATGTATAGAGACCCCAAGGTCCTTGCCTCAATGTATGCTGATAGGGTGATGTAGATCTTCTCCCGGTAAGGGGTAACACGGTTGAGCAGCAGCGAGTTGTGCATGGAGCTATCCCACGCTGCCTCAAACTGGTAGAAAGTCCTGCCAAAAAAAACCCAGCAGGGCCAGTAAAACAACCTCCCTGGAACCCCTGGCACGTGAGCAAGGAGATGCCATTGTCCCCCCCACAGCGCTGCAGCAGGCCTGCAAGGACACACAGACATGCATGCGCAGTGGGGACAGATGGGGACAGCCACTCCAGAGGACACAGGCTCAAGGCAAAGGGCACAAGGCATGGTGGGAGGAGGACACGGCACCCTTGAAATGGCCAATGGACCGGGGTTTTGGGGAGGAGGGACTGCGGGAGGAGTGGGGGGCTCAGATGGGGTGCAGGCAAGGCAGAGCAGGCTGGGAAGGCAAAGGAGGGTGAAGGAGGGTTCATGCCCCACCCCTGTGTTCAGAGCGGGGGCTGCCACCCCCAATGCAGCCAGGCCAGTCCCCACCATCCAGCCTGGGGCACAGCACCTCCCAGTCCCTGCCAGGAGCAGCTGCTGCCATTTGGGTGATGATGGCCAGAAGGGAAAGGAGGGAGGATGCTCAGCACGGGGGGGTGCTGCCAGCCCACCTCTGAGAGCACAGCTCCCCCCCACCAGCCAGGTCCCCTTCCCTAGGGCTGCCCCTGTCTGCCAGCCCTGGGCCCCAGTGAGAAGCCAGGGACCATGATTTGGTGACTGGCCTCTGTCAGGCTGTCTCCCCTGGCTCTTGCTCTACCCTCATCGCCACCCCCATTCCCACTCTGCTGCCTCAGGCCCCTTTGCTGTGTTTCCCATGGCTCCCAGGCTGGGAGCAGGAGCAGGGGACACCAGGTCCCACTCACCCATGCCTACAGGATCCCGCAGAGGACAGCACAGCTCACCCAGATCAAGAGTGGCAGCCGCCCTCCCTTGGGTTGAGCAGCCGAGGGTGAGGAAGCAGGAGGTGGCTCTGGTGAGAGAGCATGGGGGATCCCTGCTTCACCCCCTGCACCACTCCTGGGCTCCCTCCCGAGTCAGCCTTGGCTTTATGGTACACCCGCTCCCCAAAACCGCCCAGAGCTGCTGCGGCCCTGGCTCCCGCCTGAGCATCCTCAAGAAGCTGTGGTTCAGCCACATCTCAATGAGAACACTTCAGCACATCCCTGAAGCAGCATCCAGGTGGCTGAGGAGCAATTTTAACAAGAGCCAGGGCAGCCAGCGGGAGCAGGGAGAAGTTCTCGACTGCAATTTCCCCCATGTTGGAAGAAGAGGGAGAGTGACGCTTTCAAAAGGTGTAAAATACATAACCCCCCCCTCCTGAAGTGAGACACAGCCAAGGCGAAGGATTGCTTTGCATACACAGGTTGACTAAGAAAAGAGCGCTCCCCAAGGAGGAGGAGGAGAAGAGGAGCCTCAGGGGAGGGGAGAAAGGGCAAAAAGCAAAGGGAAGAGGCAAAGGGGAAAAAGAGAAAAGCAGGAGGAACCAGACCGAGCAGGTGCGCGTGAAATACCTAGTGTCATTTCCCAGCGAAATGCTATAAGTGGAAGGTGACCCAAGGACAAACACACACATGTACACACACAGAAAAACGACAGGTCAGAAGAGCCCCTCTTGAAGGGACTCGCCCATATTAGCACCGCTGGCCAAGGGAGCTCCTGCCTAGCTGAACCCAAAATGGGAACCAAAAGGAGCTCAACAAGGGCAGACAGAAGCTTACCAGACTGGGTGAAAACCCTCTGCCTCCCACTTTCTCCATCATCCAGCAGCTGGGAAGGAAGCACGTGTGCTCCCTATCCACTCAACTCTGCCCTTGTGCCATCCCAGGGAAAGGGGCTCCCGCCCAGCGCAGTCCCCTGGGACAGTGCCAGCTGGGGGATGAGCCGTCCCACCACCTCTCACACAGCAGATGACTCCTTGGCCCATCCCCTAGTCCACAAGGAAAGCATCACTGTGCTGAGAGACCATGGGCAGTGCCAGTGTGAACCCACCTCTCTTGCAGTGGGGGGCTGGATCAATGCTGTATCCACTTTCCTGCACCCTGGGAGGGGACAGAATGCTGCTGGAGGGACAGCCCTGCCCTCAGACACCTCTGAGCAGGACCAGCTTTGAGTTGCTGTAGGGAGGACAACCTTCAGGCACAAAGTTATGTACCAGGACTTGGGGCACCCCAACCGTTGTCTCCCAGACACACGCCCCTCTTCTTCTGCCATGGGGCACAGCGGTGGGCCCTGCCCTGGGGCCTCAGTGATGCTCCCATCCAGAAGCTGGTGCCATATCCACAGATCTGGCACCTCTCACGCATATGCCAGGCTCACCCAGTGGTTCTGACTGAAGCCTGCAGTCCCCAAACAGCCACTGTCCCTTTACACAGGAGACCAACAGCCTGTGCCACGTGTACGTGTGTGCACCCACCGTCACACCTGCACAGACACACGCTGCCCGTACGCCGCACCTACACCCACAGCACAACCGTGCACGGGGTGGGCAGGCACTGCCACGCCAACTGCTGTGCTGCCAGCGTTACCAGGTGCCCAGGAGAGGGCAGACAAGCCCCAAAACTTCCAGAATCCTCACCAGCCCTGCAGCTACTCCAAGCAGCACCAGGGGCTGAGCTGGGGCTGGGGCGGGAGACAATGGAGGGTCCGGCACACTCGGTGCCAGATGCCAGAGAAGATGGGAGAGTAGCGAAGTTGAAAAGCAAGAATAAAACCCAAATCAGGCAATGGGGACGCAGGCGTGCGAGGGGGAGCGGCAGCCAGCCAGAGCGTGGCCCAAACGAACAGCAAAAGGGGTCGAGTGAGCGAGAGGTGCCAGCGCAGGAAGGAGGAGGGATGGGGCACGTGGAGTGGATGAGGGGCTGGATGTCCAAGTGCTGCCTCTGGCGGGAGTGAGCGTGCCGAGGCAAGGGGGTAGAAAGAAAGAAAGGAGAGAAGAAGGAGGGGTGGAAAAAAAACCAATGGAAACAAATAATACCTAGGCATATCCGAATCAAGAAACTGCCTGCGAAAACACAAAACAATCACATGGTTAGTGTGGGCTTAGATGGGCAGTAGCAGCTGAGGGAAGCGAGGGGGGACACCAGGCACTGCCCCCCGCACCTCCGCCCTGGGCGCTCGATGCAGGGATGGATGCGAGCTGAGGAGAGAGCTGAACCACTCTCCCAGCCTCCTCCTGAGTGGCTCCGGGGCGCTGGGGAGGCTGCAGAGGGGAAGCTAGGGCTGCTCCAGGCAATGGAGGCTGCGTGGCACAAGGCGGCGAAAGCGGGGAGCGCAAGCAGCTGGGAGGAGGGTGAAGTGGGCCCTGGCTCTGCTCTCTGCCTTCCTTCTGCCTGTCCTCACAGCTGCAGGGTGAAGCATGTATGTCTGCATGTGGAGTGGGAGTGGGGGCACTGCAGCTACCTGCGGGCAGCTGGCCACCCCTCCTCCCCCTGCCTCAGCATGGGCAGGCTCCATGGAACACATATGGGACAGAGATGACATGCGCACCGGTCTGTGCCCCCAAATAGGCCCCCAGTCTCCACGCTTCTCTCCACACCCCAAGTATCCCCCCAGCCTGAGCCGTGTCCCTTGTCCTGCAGGACTCACAGGGCGGAAGGCAGAGCAGGAGGCACATCCCTCCTGCCAGGCTGAAGATCCCATATGGCTGCACCTGGGACCAACCACACAACCAACCAGATCAGGAGCTGACAAAATGCCGCACAGCCCCAAGAGCCTGTGGGTGCCACAGCCACCCAGCTCCCAGCAAAAATCCACCACTGCTGCACTGGGCCAGGCCCTCCTCATCTGACCATTCCCATGTGGCCTCCTTCTGCATCCCCAGGGCTGTGACAAAGTCTCCTGTCCGACACTTGCACACGTGCTGACCCCAGCACTCGCCTCTGCTGCCCAGATACTCCGTGCAGGTTGCTCTGCCACGTCCAGGAGCCACCCTGGGAATGCTCAGGGTAGCATCTCCCATCCAGACCCCCATCATTCCCCCCAAAACACTCTGCCTGGAACAGACCTCCTTGCGGCAGTCGTGATCACAAAGCAAATGGAAGAAAAAGTGGCCCCCATTCCTTGCCAGGATGTTCCTACACCAGCGATACAACACAAACAGCCAAGGACCAGTCCTGCTGCTCACAGTGACCGTCCTGTCTTGTTGCAGCTGCCTGCATGCACACATCTGGCCAGAGACCCCAGCCAGTCCTTGGAGTTTCACCAGTAGCCCTGGTGCAGAGGAGAGCTCTGCCCTCCATATCCATGACCCCCCTGCCACTGCAGGACTCATACAGGGAGATCTTGGAGATAAAAATCTTCCAGTCCTGCTTCTTTCACACCCTGCCAAACCCACAGTGGGGACACCTCTAAGCAACCTGGTCTAGTGGAAGGTGTCCCTGCCCGTAGCAGGGGGTTTGGAATGAGATGATCTTTAAAGTCGCTTTTAGCTCAAACCACTCTGTGGTTCTATGACACGGCCCTCTGGGACAGGCAGGAAGGGATGGGCATCCCTGAAGTCACCCACACTGGGTGGGAATGGCTTTCCTCCATTACACACAGACAGGGATCTGCCATGGGTGCCAAACGGTCTTTCCAGCAATTTTGCTAGGACACATGGCATGTGGCATGTCCCCTCTAGCCATGGAGTTGGGACATCCTCCTGGCACCAGCACCACCTGCCTCTGCCTCCCTGTGCCAGGCCATCACAGCCAGCACCAGAGAGCAGCACCCACACACGAATTCCCTCTAGTGCCCTCCCCAGCAAAGCAAGGCCTTGGGGAGGAGGAGAAGGGGTTTGGCGGCCTTGTACCCCAAGAGCCTGTGCAGGCTCAGAAAAACCCTGCCTCAAGGCAGCAATGGTCAGCAGAAGGGCCAAGAGCCTTCCAGGGGAGAGAAGGGCTGCTACTCACCCCCCTCCATCCCTCACCACAGCAAGGAAAGAGCAAGAAAAAAAGCATCACGCACCGGTCATCCTGGGAGGGGTGGATGTACCCGGAGGAAAGGATGTTCAGGGACAGGATGTTGGGGTCGATGAGTGACTCGTCTGCTTCTGGGGTGTTCCGGATTCGACCTGCAAACACAGCACAGAGTTGCCTCTGAAGGGACAGGCAGGGGCCCTGTGAGGTGCCCCGTGAAGGCAGTGTCGTAGTGTCACCTGCCAGGCAGCCACTGATTTACTGTTGCAGGGTAGGAGGGGAGAGAAGGCATAAAGCCCCATGTGGGAACATGAGAACATGGGAATGTGGGCAAGAAACAGCCCAAGAGGATGCTGGGGAGCTCAGTGGGCTGGGGGCTGGCTTGGCTTACCCACAACCAGCTCCCGCACTTCCTTCCAGTGGATGAGGCTGCCCGTTTCATGCACCAAGGTGACAGTGATCCTCCTCTGGATGCCCTGAGACCCACGAGGCCAGAGAGAAGGGACAGCAGTTAACACAGGTCCCAGCAGGACTCAGAGCTGGGACAGCATCTTGGGCAGAGAGTACCTGATGAAGGAGGAAGGTCCCATGGCATGGCATGCCTCCACGGTGGTCCACAACGGCAGGGATGTAGCTGGAAGAGAGGATTGCAGCATGACACAGAATCCTGCCAGCCTGCCCAGAGGTGCTGAGCACTGGGCAAATCCCCCACTGCCTTCCTCCCCTCTCCTTCTCCTTCTCCCTCTCCCTCTCCCTCTCCTCCTCTCTTCTCTCCTTTCCTCTCCCTCTCCCTCTCCCATTCCCAGCAGGACTTACTCGCCATTGGCCTCCAGCTCGCAGATCTCAAAGAAGACCATCAGGTCGTACTTGCACTGGCAGGGGCCGGCACTGGGCCGAGTCATGGTGCTCAGCTTCGTGGCAGGCACTGCAGTGGGTCAGAACACACAGGTGAGAGGCTGAGCCCCCTTGGAGTGAGGCATACGATGGCAGGGAAAGGGCAGGGCAGGCAAGGACCGCAGGGCACACACAGAGGCAGCAACAAGAGCCTCATCCCAGGGCCCCTGCTGATCACTGGCATGATTTCTCCCTTGCCCAGCACGGGGTGTCAGCAAGAGTGGCCTCACCCATCCCCAGGATGCACACGGTGTGCCTGCAGTCTTGGCACGGACACATCCCAAAACACACAGTGCTGCTCCAGGCACTGCTCAGGGACAACCGGAGGGAGCCTCCCCCTGTGCTGGGGTGTTGACCATACAGCCAAACCCCCACAGATGGGGTCTCAGCAGCCAGTGCACAGCAGGGATCCTGCCACCCCTGTGGGACAGTGGGGTTGGGGGGCCATCTGAGCTACCCAGGACAAGGAACCTCCTCCCAGCTGCTCTGCAGGGTTGAAATGGGGGCTTCACACCTGTTGAGTATTGTGAAAATGCGTGTCTAGGACTTTTGAGTGCTCTGGCCCATAGTACATTTTGTGGTGCCCCTGGGGTCCTAACTGGTTCCTCTGACAAAGGGGACACCCACCCAACATGGGAACTACAGGTGGATACAGGAGTAGGAGGCCGGATTCCCTACCTGGCTTGGAGAGTGGCATCACACGGGGGAAGTGGCGCCGGGATGGCCTCAGCGGGCTGCAGACAGAACCAGCTTGGTTATAGCACCCCCAGGGACCCCCAAACCCAGCCAGCCCCACCTATGCCTTGGGGCCACCCCCCACCGCCTGCCCCCTTTCTCTGGGTCCCCACTGCACCAGAATCCCCCAGCGCAGCCAGGGGCTGGGGGTGGCCCAGCTGTGCCCACCTCAGGACATCCTTGCAGAGAGGTGGGAAGGGGTGCTGCTGGTAATGGCCAAACACCTCAAACACAATTGGCTGGCTCTTGATGTATTCGATGAAGGATTTAGTCACCTCCACAGCAATCTAGAAGAGAAAGAGCTGCTGAGCTGCTGACAGTGCAGTTTAGCTGGGAAAGGGGACAGAGCCAGCAACAGCACCCAGGATGTGGGAGGGTGTCAAGACTGCCAGTCCCCTGCATCCCTCATCCACTCCTCCCCCCATTCAGGAATGCTCTCCCCACCAAGACCACTGCCATGAAATCCCAGCCTTTTCAGGTGGACAACAGTGGCTTTTGGTCTCTCTCCTGCATGTCCACCATGTCTAAGATTGGCTTAGCTGGGTGGCTGTGAGGGGCTGGGAAAGCCAGGAAGAAGCTGTTTCCCTGGGAGAGGATGCAGCCAATGGCCCTGCAGAGACCCCAGCAGATGCAGGGGACAAAGGGGTGATGGAAGAGGGGTACGCACATTTTGGACATGGTAGAAGCCCAGTGGTGGCCCTCGTCCTGTGTTCTTCAAGGGTTCTGTGGAAAAGGCTTCATCATGGCGATGGATGAAGCTGTGGAGGGAAGGAAGATGGTTCAGGGGCTGTGGGATGGGGATGTGCTGGAGCAGGGAGGGGAGTGAAAGCAAGGGACCAGAACAAGAGCCTATTTTCCCCTGGGCTGCTGCCTGCACCCTTGGCTGGCACAGGACACCCCAAAGCTGATGGGAGTCTCTCCCTGCCTTTTGCCAGTGGCCAAACAAGTGCTTGGGCACATTTCACAGCCCTAGGTTTTGCCTCCTCATCCACAAAGGGCTCAGAGGTGGAGGGGTAGGGCTTCCCAACATTCTCCATGAGCCCCCAGGTGATGGCTGGAGCAAGATTGAAGATGCAGGGCTGGGGGGCATGGGGGGCTCACTTGAACTGGCAGAAGATGTCTGCGTATTCTGCGGAGATGCTGGAGGCTTGCAGGACTGTCACGCGGAAAGTGAAGATGCTGCCCAGCTTCAGGTGGTCCAAAGCCACTTCCAGGGGCCCATCTGGTGCAGGCTTCTCCGGACTGTCCAGAAGAAGGTCCTCTGGGGTCACTGCAGGGGGAAGGAGGCCCTTAGCAAGGCAGGGTGTCATCCCCTCAGTGTTAGGAACATTTAGGAAGGATTTTGAGGCGCTGGAGCTTGTCCAGAGAAGGGCAACAAGGCTGGCGAAGGGTCTGGAACACAAGTCCTATAAGGAGCAGCTGAAGGAGCTGGGATTGTATAGCCTGGAGAAGAGGAGGCTCAGGAGAGACCTCACCACTCTGCAAGTACCTGAAAGGAGGCTGTAGCCAGGTAAGGGTTGTTCTCTTCTCCCAGGCAACCAGCCACAGGACAAGAGGACACAGTCTTAAGCTGTACCAGTGCAGACTTAGGTTGGACATTAGGAAGAATTTCTTCACAGAAGGGGTGTCTGAGCATTGGAATGGGCTGCCCAGGGAGGTGGTGGAGTCACTGTCCCTGGAGGTGTTTAAGGAGAGCCTGGATGTAGCACTCAGTGCCAAGGTAGTTGACAAGGTATTGTCAGGTCATAAGTTGACCTGATGATCTCAAAGGCTTTTTCCAGCCTCGCGGACTCTGTGATTCTGTGGCTCTGTCTGCCAGCAGCCCCCCACTGGGGCAGTGGGCTGTTGATGCCGGGGATGGTACAAGAGGCTGGGTGCAGGGGGCCACTCCCAAACCGCCTGTCACACCTCCTTACCTGCGCAGGTGTTGTTGTTGACTTCATCAGCAGAGGGACCCACGTCGCTGACCTGCCCCTGACCTTCGACGATGCGCAGCTCCTCCTGAGAGGTCCCCGAGCGAGACATCCCCACAGCTGGGCACGACTCTGACTGGAACTGTGCCGGGAATGGGGCTCAGGGATGCTGCTGGTCCCCAAGGTGCTCCCGCTTGTGCCACTGCCAGCAACCCAGGCACCTCCAGCTGTCCTCTCCCACCCCATGGCAGCCCCCCAGGTCACGGGCAAGAGCAGGATGCACCGGTGGGTGCCCGAGGCCTTGGTCTGCCCGGCAGACCAAGAGCACAGACTCTTCCCTCTGATGCCTCCACCTCTAGGAGCCTGGGGGTCCCCGCGGGGAAGCAGTGAGGCGGCAGGCAGGGGTCTGGGGTCCCCGGGCACCCACCAAGAGCCGGCTCCCCCTTACCTTCTCAAAGTGCTGGTCGTCAAAGGAGATCTTGGCTGTCCCGGACTGCCGCACGCCAGAGCCATAGTCAGGGGCTTCTTCATCCGCTGAGGAGGGATGGGGGTGAGCCAGCACGGAGGGTGCGGGGGATGCACGGGGCACATTTTGCGGGGGGTTCCCTCCTACCTGAGATGGCCTGGACAGCCACGCGCAGGAAGCCCTTCACCTCGCCCTTCTCGCTGACGATGGCCACGCGGTGGACCAGGGGCACGGGGTAGAGGAGGTTGCTCAGGTAGACAAAGGCCCTGCCAGAGAAGGGGGGGACACACAACAGGGGGGAGAGCGGTCACTGCTCCCACCCGTGAGTCCCCAGGCACGGCTGGCGTGGCCGGCAGCGGCCGGGATCCCAGGTCACTGCTCAGGGCACGACCGCAGCGCTGCAAAGCAAAACTAAAGAGAAGGCAGCCAGGGCCAGGCGAGGGGGCTGGGGACAGCGGGCAGGCAGCGTGCCGCGGGCAGGAGGGTGGGCAGGAGGGTGGCACACGCCATGGACAACACCACAGAACACGCCAGACTTGCAGACCTCTCCGACTGTTGCCTCCGTGGCAGGCAGGAGGGGAGAGGACTGCGCTGGTGCCACCAGGAAGCTGTAGGGCAAGAGGACCTTCTCTGTGATAGAGCTGGAGAACTTGGTCATGAGGTGCTGCAACATAACTAGGGGGCAGCTGCAGAGTCACCATGGGGGGGACAGGGGCAAGACAGGGGGAAGGAAGGGTGACAAGGGAGATGGAGGCTGTCAGGAGTGAAGGAGGTGAGAGGACAAGGTCCTGGACCTCCAGAGGTGAACCTGCCGGGGGTTCCTGGCCCTGGCTCTGCCCACAGTGCTGCAGATCACTGGCAGGGAGGCTGCATGGTGTGGCTGGCGCCATCAGGGTGTGCGTCCCCCCCTCCCTATCCCTTCACACGTATAGCTCCAGGGTCCTGAGCCACCTGCCAGCACGTCCCAGGGCTGGACAGCCTGGCAAATCTGAGCCCCCCTGCTCTCCTCTGCAGCATCCAGGTCACCGATGCCACCATGGCGAGGTGACACGCCAGAGTCCAACACGATGGCTGCACCATGTCTGTCAGCACCTCCTGCCAGGCCACAGCTCTGTGTTTCTCAAGTGGTTTGGGTCCTCTTGCTGCCTCCCTCCACCTCACCGCCAGCTTCCAGCGGTCACCCATGGCCATGGTGGCACGCTGTACTCTCTGCAGTGACAAGTCACCTTTGGCACCGAGCTCCCTGCCAAGAAGTGTGAATGAGCAGCACCGCTCCCAGCAAGAGGGGGTGTGGGGTGCCCGGCACCTCTCCCTGTGGCACCCCAGCGTCTTGACACACAGCGTCGTTGGGTGTTTTGGGGTGCAGCGGTGCTGGGGCTGGCCAGGACACCTCTGCTTTGGGAGACTCCCGTGAGGGCTGCATCTCAGGCGGCTGCTGTGCTGCTCAGGCCATCCCAATCTCACAGGAATCTTCGTATTCAACGGCACCCCAAAGTGCCCAGGGGGCTCTTGCAGCCCTGCACTTGTGCCCCGACCCCCAAGTCCGGAGATTTCCCCTGCTCTGGTGACTCCCATTGACCTTCAACTGTTCCTCGAGGCTTCTTCCACCCAAAGCATCTGAAGGACTCAAGTTGTGGAAGCAGGTGATGCCAAATCAACATCTCCTGATGGGCCCATCTCAACCCATCTCTTCTCAGATGCCACCGGGAACCATGGCTGGACCATGCCAGGGCTTCCTGGCAGGACCTCATGCCCAGGGCAGCTCCCTGTGACCACGGGGAACTCTCAGAAGCGCAGGGCTCCGTGTGCACCCACCCACCCGAAATCACAGGGCAGGGCAGCTGGTGTGGAAGCGGAGGACTGGAGAGGGCAGGGAAGAGTGGGAGGGAGGTGGGGCAGGCAGGGAGGAGGGGGACAAGTGTGTCACTAGAGGAAGGAGGGCAGGGGCACTAACCACAAGATTGGTGAGGTGCAAAGATGGCATGCTCAGATCAAAGAAAAGCCTTTCCAAAGGAAGACAAAAGTGAAATAACCCCAATTTTTGCTAAAGCTTTGAAGAGATAGAGCCAGCAGCTAAAAAAAAGAATTAAAAAAACCCCTAAAATAACCAAAATAAAAAGAAAGAAAGAAAGAAAGAAAGAAAGAAAGAAAGAAAGAAAGAAAGAAGGAAAGAAGGAAAGAAAGAACGAAAAAGAAGGAAAGAAAGAAAGAGAGGGAGAGAGAAAGAGAGGAGAGGGAGAAAGAAAGAGAGAGAAAGAGAGAGAGAAAGAGAGAAAGAGAGAGAAAAAGAGAGAGAGCAAGAAAGAGAGAAATAAAGAAAGAAATCAAAGACAAGAATCCAATCATAAACCAATCCAAGCACACTTCACAAGAAATGTGGCCGGCGGAGCTGCTGCGCGGGGAGCCAAACCCAGGGCAGACTCAAAAGAAGTCAGGAGGCACCGAGCTCTGGGGAACACGCCCCCGGCATGGAGTGGGGCCGCTGCCACAGGGCCTTATTTGGTTTTTTGAGGTGCCCTTGAGAGTTTTGGGGTTGTTTTGATATTTTTTTTTCTTTTAAATAAGGAAAAAATGAAAAAAGAAAATAAAAGGGGAAGAACCCAGCTCTTTCGGTCTGAGGCTGCAGGACTCTTACCCCACCTCCACCCTCTCTGCCTGCTCTGGACCCTCCTCCCCACCACGCTGCCTGGCTCTGGCACACCAAGGGACAGGAGCCCCAGCTCACCCCAGTTAGGGAGCCCCTGCCTGAGGCAAAGGCTCTCAGAACAGCTCCTGCTGCACACCCCCTTGGGAAAACCCCAGAGAAAGCTGGCAGCTCCACATACCATTCTAGGGAGGGGCAGATGGCTCCAGGTTTGGTGGCACAGACAGGTTTGGGCAGCTGGTGGCTTCTCCAGGCCAACACTCATAGAACCCAAGGGAGTCTCCAGCCAACAGGTATGAGAAATCAAAGCCCTTGTCCTTGGCCCCAGCTGGGGAGGAGCTGGAGCCTACACCGAGGTTCTCACAACCTCCCTGCACATCTCCTATGCCAAGCTGGCGGGGCTGGCCCCAATCCAAGCACTGGCTATGGCTGGGAAGAGCAAACACTGCTTTTGGCACCCTGTCCTGCACCCAGGTCTCCACTCACTCCCCTCAGCTTCATCCCCCCAACACTTGGGGACATCCAAGCCCCCAAATTCAGGGGGGCTCACACTGACCAATGCAGCCAGGATGGCCAAGCCAGTGCCAGAGGCACACAGGGCTTTGAAGCGCCTGTGTGTCCCCAGTCAGCGGCACCACAGGGTCATCCCAAGCCGCGGGAGGTGCCCCTTCCAAGGACAGAAATGCTCAGGACCAAGGCCCCCAGTTGGCTCCCCCAGTTCCTTTGGCGATGGAGACACAGCAGAGCTCCCCTTCCCTGGGCTCCCCAAAAAGGCACCTGCATAAAGGAAGGCACCATCTGCCTTCCCCTGCCGTCCCTTCCACCACTACGCTTCTCACAGCCCTACCTCAGCGGGAACCTCCTCACCCCGCCAGGCAGCCGGGCTTGGCGGCAGTCCCAGCCCCAGCACCTCCGGGATGCCCCGGAGGTGGGAGTCGTGTCCAAAAGCAGTTCCCTCATGCGAAAGAGCTAGGTCCTTCCCGGCATGCTCTCCTAAAACCTCACCAACCTTCCTACTAAACTGAACAGGGGGAAGCGGTCGTAAAATGGATCCCGGCCATCACACAGCGGGCACTCCGGAAAGATGTCTTCCTCCAGGTCCTCCTCCTCCTCCTCCTCCTCCTCCTCCTGCCCCTGGTGCTGCTCGTCAGCAGGCTCGGTGATGTCGGAGTCGGGGTTCGAGAAGGTAGGGGAGGGGGTGAGATCAGCCATGCGCTCGCTCATGCATGTGTTGAAAAGAGGAGAGCTGTTGCAGCCAGAGATATCTGAACTAAGGTTAGTACAACAAGATAGAAGACATGTTAACACCAGCTGTTCCAAACAGAAAGAACAGGAATTTTGCTTTTTTGTTTTTTTTCTTGGTTAGGTTTTGGGGGTGGGTTTTTCGTCTGCTTAAATTAAGGGACATTGGGAACAAAGACCTGCCCATGTGGTGCATCTCTAAAGCCACCAACGGCCAGAGAAAAGAGCAACCCAAGGAACCAGTGTGAATGTTGGGGACGCCCTTTGCTGGCTTGGCAGGGAACACAGGCACAGAGCACGTAGCACAAGGCTTGCCCCTGCTGCTGGAGAGAAATCTCTCCACGTGCTACAGCACGGGGGAATGCCTGCAGACCACGCAGCTCAGCCCCCTGCTCCCCCTGCCCTGCCCCTGCCCCACCCTTCTCCAGGGTGGCCCATCTTCACTGCTGGCCCTGCACCCTTCCAACCAGTGTGCAGGAAGCGCACGGAAACACGCGGCACACACTGTACAGACAGATGCTCAGACACCAGCGCGTGCACAGGGACACATGCCCACCGCGGTGGAGGTCACAACGGCACAGGCTCTCTGCCTGCTGGACAGCCACGGCCGCCATGCCCCCGAGCCTGGAGCCCGTGGCTCTCAGCACGGGGTCGTGGCAGGCAGCAGGAGCATCGCCAGCAGCTCGCGGGTCCCTTGGGGTGCTGGCAGCCAACACGGAGGAGAGCCATCGCACTGGAGTCCCGCAGGGGAGGAGTGCCCTGCGCACGCTGGGCAGCGCTGGCAGTGCGTCCTCCTGCAGGACTACCTGTGGGTCCCAGCCACGCTTCGAAGGAGCCAAAGTGCTCACCTGCCGACCAGCCTGAACCAGGGAAAGCGGTCGTAGAAAGGATCTCCGCCAGTCACCACATTGTCACAGTCCTCAATGACACTGGAAGGCACTTCTGCTGCTCGGTCATACATCTCACGCATCAGGTCCAGGCGCTGCCTGCAGGGAGAGGGGACGCCGATGGTGGCAGTGAGACACAGGGCCGTGGGCACCCAAACCCTCCCGGCACAGCCATCTCCCACCCACCTCAGCTTCTCCAGGGTCCAGTAATGTGTTGCCCCGTTCTTCTGGTCCTGCACCTCTACAGCCACAATGGTCCGGGGGAACGGCCGCTTCTCGCGGTCCTTGGCAGCATCAGGAGGCAGCAGGTCGGGAGGGAGAGGCGAGTACAGCGTGTCCGTGAGGAGCACAAACTGGAACTGGACCTGCAAAGGGGCAGAGGGGATGGTGAGAGACCTGGGAGGGCAGAGGGCTTCATGTGGTGCCTCTGGTGACCCCTCCTCAGCACTTCTGGCTGCCTGTTCCCATGGCCTCTGCTGTAGGTGCTGCAGCCAGCCAAAAGGAGCCCAGCCACTCACCTTCTTTTTCAGCTCCACACTGATGGCATTGGCTTCCTTGAGGAAGATGGCGTTGCCCCAGAGCAGGTCACGCAGGGAGGTGAACTGGTACCACTTCCACTTCCTAAAGGCCCAGAGGGCGAGCTCGAATTCCCGCTCTGTCCACTGCACTGTGGGGACATGGAGGGACAGTCACCCCACTGCCAGGACATCAACCCACAGTTCACTCTTCATGCTCCCACAGAGAGCATCAAAACCTCGTGGTGGCTCCCAGCCCTTACCTTCATCCTCAGGTTCTTCCTCCTCCTCATTTGTCTCAGGGTAATACCTAGAATCCATCTGCTTCTGCAAAGCCTCCAGTTTGCTCTCATAGTCCTGGGGGAAACAGGAAGAGAGGTGATGCAATCCACTGGGGTGACCTTCCTCCATGCTGCCACATCGCACTCCTCTTCCCCGCAGGAACAGAGCCTCCTCCCTCCCCTGGATCAGCGTTTGTGATCACAGCTCCAGGAACAGATTTGCCCTTGTTTTTAGAACCCACATCCACTCCACACAAACATCTGCCAGCACTTCAGTCGTGCCTGGGCAGCCTCAGCAGGAGCCATGTCCTGGCCACCTACCAGCCTCTGCTGCTCCAGAAGGTAATTCGCCTCTTCCCGCTCCCTCCGGTACTGGTCCTCCAGCTCCTGGAGCCTAGGTGGAAATGGGGAAGAAGGATGACCAACCTGGAAGTGTTGAACCCAACTCCCCAGCACCTCAGCCCGTGCTCTCACCGCTGCTCCATCTCCTGTTTCATGTCGATGCCCTGCTTCTCCAGCAGCTCTCTCTGGGCAAACGCCCAGTCCACGGGCTCTGCGGGGGTCTCAGCGCATGGGGTCCGCTCCCGCTCCTGCCGAGCCTGCTCGGGGTGGTTGAAGCGGAAGACGTGGCTCTTCCCCATGATGATACGGTTTCCTGCAGGGATGTGCACGGCGTGGGGGAAAGGTGTGGGTTTAACGTGAGACAGGTGCAGGGCCCCCATGGGAGGGAGGAAGGTGGGCTGGAGCAGCTGTGGCGTGCCAGCCCCAGGGACCCACCTGAGCGCAGGATGCTGGGCTCCGTCACCTTTTTGCCATTCACATAGGTGTCAGCACCTTCACAGGGCTCCAGGGTCACTATCACTGCAGAGATGATGGCAGAGGGGAGGGAAGGTAAGGTGGAAGCAGAGGGGTAAATCCTGCATTGTCTGCTCTGCCACTCCAGCAGCCTCAGAAAGGGAGAGCCACCACAGCCAGGGCCCCAGGTACACATGGTACCCACCAGCAGCACCCACTCCTGGGGCAGCTAACAGGGCTCAGCCAACCTGATTTAATCAGAGCAGTCCCAAGGACTAGGGGCAGCTGGAGACTGCATGGGAGAGGAGACCAGAGCTTCCTGACAGCAGCTCCATCCTCCCCAGGCTCACCTCCCACAGCCCCTTCACACCCAGGTTCCTGCCATTTTGGGGGTGGACTCTGCTCCACATCTTGAATGGGGGAATCACCTACAGTCTGCTCAGCTGTCCTGCCCCGATCTCCTCACTTTGCTCTGCTCCCACATGCCTTGCATGAGCTCTCATCCCTCCCAGCCATGAGGGATGTAACTCATCTGGAAGCACGGAGAGGCCATGGCCATGGCCAAAGCCCCACTAGTTTGAGGAGGGCAGGACATTCAGCTGGGGGCAGGTGCTGAGGACATGCAGAGGGATGGGTCCCCAGGGCAGTGAAGCCCCTCCAGACAAGCAATACCTTCACCACCAGTTTTGGTGTCACTGCGGAACAGGCAGTGCTCTTCCTTAATGAAGTGCCCGCTGAGAACGATGTCCTGCCTCTTCTCAGCATCTTCCCGGCCAACCCTGCAGGGGAAATTCAGCTCAGGTCTTCCTCAAAGCAGCCCCTCCTGAGTCTCCCCTTCAGGGATGCCCTGGGAACAGTGCCCAGCCTGGAGACAGCTGTCACCCCACTGCCCACCTGGGGAGGTCAGGCACTGCGATGGGGACAATGCTCCCCCTGCTCCCCGGGGCCTGGCCCTCACCTTGTTATCCCATCCTTGATGTAGTAGAGAAGACACTCGGACATGAGCGGATCCTCGTTCAGGTTGACCAGGTGTGGTGTCTGGGAGAGACAAACAAGGAGTGATCCCTGGGGGCCCCAGGCACCGAGGGATCCCTGGGGGAAGGTGGGAGCTCAGCAGCACTGCAGGCTGCCTCTGCACAGGCTCTCCTGCCCTCTGGATCTTCAGGGCAACACATCCAGACAGGTGCTTTTCCAGGGGACTGCAGAGAACTGAGAGGCTGGTGTGAGGATGCCCTGCTTCCACAAGCTTCCTTGCTTTCCTCCTCCCAGGGCTGAGTCCTACTCACCCTTCCTCTGGCCACCTTTGAAAATTTGTGTTCCAAATGGGCCCAACACAGAGCCAATACCTTCCCAAAGGGAATCCCTGATATGGCTCAGAGTGTCCTGGGGCAGGACCCTTCTCACCTGTGCTGTGTATTGTAGAATAATGGAATGGTTTAGGTTGGAAGGGACATGAAAACACATCTCCTTTCAGCCCCCTGCTATGGGTAGGGACATCTTCTATCAGACCAGGCTGCTCCAAACCCCATCCAACCTGGCCTTGAACAAATCCAGGGATGGGGCATCCACACCTTCTCTGGGCAGCCTGTGCCTGCGCCTCATCACCCTCACAGGGCAGAATTTCTTCCCAATACCTAATCCAACCCTGCCCTCTGTCAGGCCAAAAAGGCAGTAAAAGTGCCCATTTTCCTCCACTGATTGTACACCAGATGAAGCACTCAAAAGAGCAGGTCCCAGAGGTTCAACCAACAGCAGTGGAAACCTGAAGCTCTATCTGCAGGCTGAATTTCACTTTCTATTTTTCACTTTTTAACAGGTCCCTTAAATCCCTTTCTTCCCCTGGGTCACAAACCACTTTTCTCTTGATGAGAGGGACATTTCTCCCCCAATCACAGGCCTCTCTGGCCACAGCCAGCTCAGCTGCTGGGATTACACCTTCAGGGACAGGAGAAGACCCAGGAGAATCAGTGGGAGAAGTTCTGAGTTTCCCAGACAGAACAGTGACTGTAAGGAACACCACAGCAACCTGCTGAGACCCAGCATGCAGAGGGGTCCCTCACCAAGGTGCCACAAGCCTTGGCTGACAGCAGAGACTCACCCCAAAGAGGGCAGCAGAGCTGGAGGTCAAGGGAAAGGTGGGCTCTTCTCCATGGTGGCTGGCAGAAGTTGGCTGTAACATTTAACCTCCGGCCCCTCTGGACAGACATACAGCCCTGGGGGCTGAGACTCTTTCACCTGCAGTTTTTGTCCAGATTTGCAAAGCTGGGGGTGACCTTCTGCTGAGCTCCTGCAGCCATAACCAGCTCAGCCATGGCACACAGCAGGACAGTAAAGTGCAGTGCCCAAACAAAATGAGGGTTGCACACTATCGACACTAACTTTCCTCACCAGCCACTGGAGAAGTCAGGAGAGTTTCCACCTGCCAGATAGTTGAAGAGCAAGGAGGCACCGAGACCACCACAGCAATGCCCCACCTCCAAGACCAACCTGCTTTGGGGAATAAACCCCCACGCTTCCTACCCAAAGGTCTGGAGTCCTAACAGGCTGCAGCTGGGACAAGAAACAAAGACAACAGTGTACAAATTTATCCTGAAAGTCAAGCTGGGCCACATAAGGGGAAGGCTGAGAAGTCTTTATCACCACCTGAGCTGGGGACACACACACTTAAGAGGTTTGGCCAAGCCAAATGCTACAAGCAATAAAGAGATGGAATATTTGCCCACCCACATTTCTTAGCAAGGACTGGCTGGTTTCAGGAGCAGCAATTTTAATTATCTGAAAGGATGAATTTTTATAAGTTAGCACTGAAGTCCAAGAGAGCGATCATCAGCAAATACCCTCATAAAGGTGGACAGCACCCCAACAATGGGGGCTGGACATTTAGCCATGTGTTTCTACCCATGTTTGTACCCTCACAGGGCAATGCTGGGATTTCTCCTATAGATTTCAGAGCAAAGAAAAGGCTAGTGAAGTATGTGAGGCTGGCCAGCTGTGACAGAGTGGATCAGAAGGGAGCTGCCGGGCTACAAACCAGTCCCCAGGAGGAAGAGAATAGGATGATCCTACCTTTTTAGGTGAAAAAACACCCAAGGTGCCTCCATCTTCCCTCATGGCCACCCCCATTTCGGCCAGCAACGCTTCCCTGAAGAAGCAAAGGAAAGAAGAGCCTGTCAAAACTCCATGCACCCCTGGGGCCAGCACTAGGATGGAAGCCCATGGTTTGTCCCATGGATTGCAAGGTAGGGCTTGCTACAGCTCTTGCCAGTTCAGGTGGGTTTTTCAGAGCAGCCCACCTCTACACAGGCTGACACGGAGGGTACTGGGGTGCCCAGGGGACAACCCAGGGTCCGGCTGGACATTCAAACTGTTTGGCTGCCCCAGGAACTCAACTGCTCCAGCAAAGTGCAGAGCATGGGAAATGCCCAAGGAACACCATCTTGTCCCATCCCATCCCATCCCGTCCCATCCCATCCCATCCCATCCCATCCCATCCCATCCCATCCCATCCCATCCCATCCCAGCCTGCCCAACCCACCCACCTCTCCATCCGTATTGCTTCTGTCCTTCGCAGCTTCTCCTCCCACGTCTCATTCAGCTCTGCAATGATCTTCTCTGTTTCCTGGCAAGTGTGGGTTAAACAGGGGTTAGTGTATCCCATGGGCAGCACACCTGACCACTCTGCCCAGTTCTGTCCAGAACGCTTCAATGAGACACTGGGCCCAGTTTCAGGCTTGTTTTTACAAGCTGCAGCAGCGTTTCACCCACGTCTTTCCATCAGTCCCATCTTCAAAGAGTGAGGCACGAAGACCAGCCTCTCCATTCCCTTGCTGCCAGCCTGCTCCTGCACCATGCTGAACCAGGAGCACTCATCCCATGACAGGAGTGCCCACCCCAAGCCCAGAGCACTTGGCCCGCAGGTCAAAGGCAGCACCAGGAAGACCCTAGGACACCCAAACCCTCAGTCTGGCCAAGCTCTAAGCCTGTCCCCTCTGCAAGAACACATCCAAGCACTGCTTCCCATGAGGATCACCCTCCATGGGTTTCCAGAAAACACCGAGCCCCCTCTGCAAGCCCCAGTGCACTGAGCTGAGCCCTTCGCCCTGCAGGGCACCAGCCTCTTACCTTGAGTCTTTCAATGGCCTCTTCGCTGCCTGGAGCGAACATGATGCGCTCGTGGAGGCTGGCGACCGAGGCAGCGCGGCTGGACAAGGCCGAGAGGGAGGAGGAAGGGCTGATCCCAGCGATGGCATTGGTCACTGTGGAGAGATTGTCATGGCGGTGACTCAGCTCTGCCCCTCTAGCATCATTATTGTTCTCAAAGTCGGACACATCTATGGGCACGGAAGGAGGGATGGGCCGGGGAAAGACACACAGACAGGATGACAGAGAAAGACAGAGACAAGAAAAGCTGTTGGGAAAGAAAAAGAGTGGCTGGTGCGCCGAGAAGAAAGCCAGGAATTACAGGAAAAGGCACAGGCAACAGCACAGCGGTGCAGACAGCAACAGGGCAAGGGCAGACACTCTCCTCCCCAGCCTAGGCAGCCCCTCAAGGGATGGGGCTGTTTGGTGAAGCAGATGCTGGAAGCAGTCTGCCCAGGCTCCCAGGGACACTTTTGCAACACCAGGTCCTGCATCCATCGGGTCTGGGATCAAATGTCCTCCCCAAGCATGTGCCACTGTCTCTGTCATCCTCCCCATCTTTTCCCTGCCCAGATGCCCCAGATTAGCCAGATCTGGGAGCAGAGAATGAGAAGGGAAGGGGATCAGAGGGGGTGGCCCTCTGCCCTACAAAGGGGTCAGGTAGACAGGGCAGAAGTGGCAGGATTGCCTCACAGGATCTTCTCAAAGGAAACCAATGGCCTGCTGGAGCAGCGCCTTGGCCAGGCAGCCAGAGTGAAGCCAAGACTACGAGCAGCAGTGCTTGCCAGCTGGCACCCCAAGGGTCAGCTGTGGTGGCTCAGGAGCCAGGTATGGGAGCTGCTCCCCCAGCCCTGAGAGGTTTCTGGGTCTCAGAGCACTGTGCCAGAGGCAGGCAGGGCACAGGTCAGCAGCTGCAGGGTTGGTCACCCATCTCCCTTAACCCTCACCCAGGGAAGCTGAGCCAGGAAGGGACAACCTGTCCCTGTCTCCTCAGCAGGCTCACCATAGCCTGGCTGCCCCGCCTGACCCGGGGTGGGACGAGGCCATGGTGCTTATCCATGGGCAAAAGCCTCCTGGCCACCACCACCCACCACTCTGTCAGAGAACCATTCCATCCCCCCCGAGTGCCGTGCCAGGCTCCAGTCCCAGGGAGACACAGCACCAGCGGAAGCAGCAGCAGCAGCAGCAGCGACAGGAAACATCACGACAGTATGGAGGAGGAGCTCCCCGTGCGGACTGAGCCCTGGGCATGGCCAAGGGGGACGACACTGCTCCCTTCAGCACTATCCCGAGCCCAAGGTGCTAACCACCACTCTGCCACCGTCCCCTGTGCCAGCCCCCTGAGGATGGCCAGCCTGCAGGCACACAGCACTCCCTCAGCAGGGGCTGGCTGCGGGAGCCCTTCCCCATGCTGCACGGTGCCCCTGGGCACAGCCTGTGTCTCCCAAAAGCCGTGAAGCAACAGAGAGTACCAGTGATGGGGAATACACACATTTGGATCCTCCCGCAGCAGGGTGGGCTAAGAGAGAAAGAGAGGGCAGGGAGCAGGGGTAAGACAGAGAGAACAGAACAAGGCGGGATTCATCTCAGTAGGATATCCGACAGCACAGGGAGGGGAGCCCATGGGCATGTGCAGTCCCAGTAACACCTTCCTGGCACCTCTGCTGGGTGCTGGATGCTGAAGATGGCAGATGGAAGGGAAGGAGGGAAGGTTTGCTGGGCAGAAAGCAGCTCCCCCTGCGACAGGAGGGGAGCGGGGGCTGTGAACATGCGTGCAGGGGCTCACCAGAGGCAGCATGATGCTGCCGCGGGGCCAGTGGAGCAGGATGCAAGGTGGCTGTGGGGACATCAGCCCTGCAGGCTGGCGGAACCTCAGCCCATCGCTGCCTGGAGCCACGGGCAGAGAGCACCCATGGTACCTACTGTCAATGATGTCCCCGAGGCCCTGGGCGTAGAGAAGGTCACGCAGACGTGCCACCTCATCCTTCAGCTCCCGGATGAGCTTGTTGTTGGGGTCCTCATTGATGACAGCGTTGCAGCGGATCTGCTTGGCACGGTCAGCATACCTAGGGAAGGGCAGGGATTGAACAGGGGCAAAACCCCAGCTGCTGGGCAAGCAGGAGTCTTGCAGAGCCCCTCCAGCAAGGGATCATTTGGAGGATCCCAGTGCCGGGACAATCCTCTGGCCTCTTGTCTGGGGTTGCAGGTTCCCTCCACAGTACACCCCCAGCCAGGGACACCACAGAGGTGAGGAGAGCATATGGCAGTGCCTGGGCCTCCGACAGGCCCCCTGCTCTTGCTCACTGCAGGGAGAACAAGGACACTTCTTCCTACCTGAGGGTGCTGAGGGTCTCATCGTAGTTGATGTCAGCAGGACTGAGTGCAGCGACCATGGCAGTTCTGGAGTTGCCTCCTGCCCAGGAAGATACAGCCATGAGGGAAACGCTGGCCCCTGTGCCCCCTGTCACACTCTGCTGGGCAGCCATGCCCATCACCAGCCCACACCCCCCCATCTGTCCTCACCCAGGTTCTCCCGCAGCAGCCAGGTCAGCACCGAGTCTCGGTAGGGGATGAAATCTGTCTTTTTCTTCTTTTTGTTCTGGGGAATGGAGAGCAAAGGGAAGGGCTGTCACACTGCCTGCTCTCCTCAAAGAGAAGGTGACAGCTGGTCCCCAGCCATGGGGACTTGGAGGAGGATGGCCCTCCTGGCCACTGCAACCTTGGGCATTTTTGCTCAGGTCCACAGGTCCTGCCTGTGAAAATGCCCTGAGCTGGGAAGGTTGTTTAAGGCTGGGTACTGAAAGCCCCAGAGTGAGGAGAAGGCTGCCAGCCCCCAGGAGAACAATGGCTTGAGTCCATGCACAGTCTCGCACCCAAACCACCCTGCAACCCACTCCCACCCCCTCCCACCATGCTAAAAACCAATGCCCCCTTCCCCACCTGGCCTGGGCACCTACCTTGTTTGGCCCCGAATCCTGCAAAAGAAGTGGAGAGACTCTTTAAGGGAGCTGCTTCTTTCCTTGGCACCCACCACAGATCCCTGGCCCTCAAGCAGAGAGTGGCAGGCATGGGCCCCCATGTGGATGGCACCCTCACCATCCCAGCTTGTGGAGATGTCTCTCAAGCAGAGACAGCTTGGGATGTGTCTGCCCATCCCTTGGAGCTGGGATGTTCCATCCCTTGGGGCTGAGATGCTCCATCCCCTGGAGCTGGGATGCTCCATCCCTTGGAGCTGGGATGCTCCATCCCTTGGAGCTGGGATGCTCCATCCCTTGGGGCTGAGATGCTCCATCCCTTGGGGCTGAGATGCTCCATCCCTTGGGGCTGAGATGCTCCATCCCTTGGGGCTGAGATGCTCCATCCCTTGGAGCTGGGATGCTCCATCCCTTGGGGCTGAGATGCTCCATCCCTTGGGGCTGAGATGCTCCATCCCTTGGGGCTGAGATGCTCCATCATGCTCCATCCCTTGGGGCTGAGCCCATCCCTGCTGACCCAAGCCCATTTCCCCGTGCTGCTGCTGTTTGTCTGTGCTGTGGCCACCTACCATTTCAGCCAGGGCAGAGATGACCTTCCCCAGAGTGGTCAAGGACTTGTTGATGTTCGCTCCTTCCTGGTTAGAAGAGGAAAAGCCCAGATGCTCAGGCCCCATTTCAGAGCCACATTAAATCCCAAGAGAATGAGGAATACGCAGTATGGTGTGGGCAAGGAGCAGCTGGTCTGACTGGGTAACCAGCACCGCCCAGCTGGGACTCATGGACCCTGGTGAAACTGGCACTAGGCAGCTTTCAAACACAATGCTATCAAGGATTTTGGCAGTGCAGTAGGCAAGGAGCCAGGCAAGGAAAGGAGATGTTTCGGCTGGGAATGAGGGATGAGGACTTGGTGTCCCCACCGGCAGAAGGGGACCTCACGTCAGCTCTCACCTTTAGCCTCGTGCCCTTGGCGCCCGTGGAATCAGCTCGCTCGCTCCCGGCCAGGTCCACCAAGCTGATTTTGCTGACCTGCAGGCAGAGGGGAGGCTGTCAGCCCTATGGACACAGCAAACCTTGCCCAGCACGAAGCCAAAACCTCTTGCAGGATGACACTGCTCTGAGGGTAGCAGTGGGCTCTGCAGGGTGATCCTTGCAGGATTTGGTCTGGAGCAGGGCTAATATCCTTGCAGGCAGAACTGAAGGGCACCAGCTGCCAAATATCCTGTCTGGAGGCTGATCCCTTGAGGGACCATGAGCCCAGCATATGCCTGGGACTTATCTCCCTCCTGCTCCAATCCTCCATCAGGCCGCACCACCTCGTCCCCAGTGCAAATGGAAGAACACAAAAGTCCTTCCTGGTTCCCCAGAGCCCTTTAGGCCCTGCTCTTACCTTCTCAGTGGTGATGTCTGTCTCGGCATCATGCCTCTTCTGCGTGAAGATGATGTTGAACACGGCGTGGGAGCGGCTGCTGGTCTCATTCATGTTGGTAGCAGCCACTGTGCTGCAGGGAGAGGAGGACAGGGAGGTGTGACACTCTGTGAGGGACACTGGAGCAGCAGTGATGGGGCCAGGGCTCGTGTCAGGACAGGGTACATGGTGGGAAGGCAAGTCTGGAGGACAAGAGAGGACTCCGGGAGAAGATGTGCACAAGTTCAGGCTTTTTCCTGCTGTATCCAGTGCATTTGAAAGCAGGAAGAAGGAAAGGTGGAAGCAAGTGGGGGTACCCAACACTCAGCGAGAAGGGGGATGCCACTCCCAGAGCAGCTGGACTAACAAAGTAAGGAAGTAAAGCAGAACCTTCTAGAAGCGTCTGCAAGCTCTACAAACCCTATCCATCTCCTCCTTCCCCAACTCACCGGGCTTTGTTTCCAGAGTCCATAAGGTCCTGGATGTCATTGTAGGAGGTCACAGCCAGCTTGGAAAGGTCCTCAACATATGGACCCATGAGGGGGTGCTCCCTCACCCGCAGGTTCCCCTTGTTCTTGGGGTTCAGGAGGTCCCTCACACGTTCGCAGTAAATTTCCATGTAGCTCACCTGGAGTAGAGGGCATGGGCAGAGCTAGCAGAATGAGCCACCCAGGCACCCCCAAAGAGGGGTCTGCACACTGGCACAACCTGCAGAGCCATGTGGGAAGGCTGGGAGTGGGCTAGGCAGGCGGTGGGGTGCCTACCTCCACAGAATAAGACATGTTGTCATTCGTTGTGTCGTTGATGCGGGAGAAGAGGTCCTCGCACAGCTGCGGAGAGAAGAGCCAGGCTCAGCCCCCACCAGCAGGATGCTCCTGCCTGGGGTGCCCAGGCCACAAGGACTTCTACCTTTTCGCCCCAAAAAACAGAGCCGATGGCTGCTGGGATGGCTTCTGGGGAGCTGGCAGAGCCCCCCATGCTGATACGGGGCATCAGCACCCCCAGAGCCGCTCCGTGTCCTGCCGGGCCAGCTTGCGGCAGCTCTGGGCAAGCAGCTCAGCGCTTGCACTACTGTTGCTCACGTACCCTGGCCTTGTGTGGCCAGACCACAGTCCCTCCAGTCTTGGAGAGTCAGAATTACCCTCCTTGGCCCACCCTCCTTGGCCCCGCACTCCACAGCAGAGCTATCCCAGCTCACTGTCACGGTAGTGCTGTATCAGACCTCGGCAAAACCTGGCCCCACTCCCACCCTGCTACCCTCTTTCCTCCCAGCTCTGCTTTTCCCTTGAGCATCCCTCTGGGAGCAGGGGGCCAGGTAGCTTTCCCCAGGCATACCTGTGGGATGATGCCTTGCTGGTCCTTCTCCTGCTTCCCCATCATAGTGTAGGATTTCCCAGCTCCCGTCTGCCCGTAGGCGAAGATGCACACGTTGTAGCCTTCAAAGGCGTGCTGCAGCATCTCCTCGCCAATGTCCCGGTACACTTGCTTCTGGGATGCATAGTTGATGTCTGCAGGCTGCACAGAGGAGGGGGACATGGAGAAACTTGGCAAGGAGGCCCCCCTGGCTCTCCCCAGCCCAGATCTCTAGGCGGGCTCAGGCCTCCCAGTGCTTACCGTAGTGTGGGACCAGTAGGAATAGTCAAAGCTGAAGCTTTTTGGTGTCTCTTTGGGCTGCTTTGGGTTCAGGATAGCTGGGGACAAACAGATGGGAATGTGAGGCCACCAGCCACCCATGGTACCCCTGCATCCCCCCCTGCCATGTGGGGTGATGGGGTTCAGCCCAAAATGATCCTGGAAGGTGCACCGAGACTCTCCCAGCTCTGCAGATGGGACCAAGAACCCCCAGGCCCGAATGCTGAAAGAAGAGGAGGTGGGTGCCATGGCCAGCAGAGCCCAGGGAACAGGGCAGAGCCTTGCCCAAACATCTTGCTGGACACAGTGAGGGGGACATGGGTTCCCTCCTGCCGTGGCACCTGCCCAGGGGAGCCCAGCCCTGGCACAGGAGGGTCACAGCCTTCCTCTCCCCATGGCTGTGGGGCATGTCCAAAGCTCTCACGCTGTCACCTGTGGGGTGGGAACAGCTCTGCACCCCTGTCAGGGCTCCCCTAGAGCCCCTCCTGCCTCCCCAGGTCCCCAGCCCCAGCAGGGTGATTAATGCCTCGTGTCACACCACCAGCGGAAGCAAGAGTCTGCTTTTGTCATCCCCTGATGAAAAGGACGTTGCTATGGAAATTGGAGACTGCATCACTGCTCTTCCTCATGCGATGTTTTTTTCCTCCTGTAGAGCATTTACGATGTGGTTTTTTCTGAAACAACAGATGCATCAGAAGAAACCCAAACCAGCGGGCAATCACGAGATTCAGCCACCAGCCGTGCTAGGTGACATTGAGGTGACCTTGCAGGCCTGCGCAGCACAGTTTCTCGTGCCTGCTGCCCCGGCTACTCCCTGCCACCACCACGGATGAGGAAGCCATAAGCCCTGAGCTTTCTCGGTCCCAACCTGCTCTGCCCTGCAGCCAGCAGTCCGCCAGGGCTTGAACCCTCTCCAGGTTCCAGCTGGGGCCTCCTTGAGCAGCTCATTACCACGGTGTCTGATGCCCAGATGTGTAGTGTTATGCATAGAGATGCTTTCTGCTCTAAATTTCTGCTCCGTTACCCCAGTGGATACTCCTCCTACTCCCCCGGTACGGGTCCACCACTTCTGACCCGAGAACAACCCAGCCCTGCCTGCAACAGCAGCGAGGCAGGCAGGGGAAGGGTGGGAAGTGGGGTCAGGATCCAGCCCTGACCACAAAACCACAGCGTGGTGCTGCTCAGATGCTCCTTAGCATGGAGAGAAGCCCAGCTCTGGCACCAGAGGGGCTGGCACGGGCTCCCTGCCTCCCTATGCACTGCAGACAGCCTGGCTCCAGTGCTCTGGACACCTGCTGCATTCCAGGCAGACTAATCACCAGGAGAAAGGGCTGGGAAGTAACAACTGGCAATCCTGCAGCAGCGAACAGGGATGTGGAGGTCCCTGGAAGAGCAGGACTTTGTGGGCAGCATGGGCAGCAGTGGTGGCTGCCCACTCCTGATCCCTGCCAATGCCTGGCTGCTGTGCCGAGGGCATTGTGGAGACAAGCAGGTGTAAAGCCATGCAAGAAGTGGGATGGAACACCTCTGATGGCTCCTGGTGTCCAGCCTGGCAGCTCCACCATGCCACCTGGCCACCTGCGCTCGGCTCCGGTCTGCCCGTGCCCAGCAGAGGTGACCCTCACCACAGCGAACAGAGCAGAAATGAGTGGTGGAGCAGGCAGGATGGAGCTGCACAAGGCGACTGTTCTGCATCCCAGTGCCAGCCCATGCTGGGCACGGGGCAGAGCAGCCGCTGGGGATGGCACCAAGCGGCTCCAGGCATCCCAGCTGCAGCTGCCCAGCTGGCACAGGAAGACAGGGATTGAGACACAGGGGAGAAGGGAGTATCCCAAGAGCAGGCATCTCCTGTCCTGAGCTGAAAAACTCTTCCCATGCCCCTGTCATCCCCATTTATTCACCTGCAGGCAGATGGATGCTGCTGGTGGAATTTTTCCTTTCCTCTGACCAGGTGTATACGGCTTTTGCAAAGCTGCTGCAAAAGATTCATGCTCTAGGCCAGTGGGATTCAAAAGGCGAGGAGGGGTGTGGAGGTGAAGACAAACACACAGACAAGGGGGCACGAAGGAGGAACACTTCTGGAGAGGTCCCTCGCCTTGCCCTGAAGAGCTAGCAGCACGGCAGAGCACAGGGAGTGGGCAGGCACCAAGCAGGAGAAAGCCCAGAACTCACATCACAGCAAACAATCACCGCATTCTAAAGCCAGCAGAGGCATGGCTCCAGATGGAGAATACTAATGGCCTTGTGGGACCAGAGGCAGGGGTCCCCTCCTCACCATCCTGGTGGGAGCCGTTAGGAGAGGGGCCAGGAGCGCTGGTGCCCAGGATGGTGCCCACGGAGTGCAGCACAGCACAGAACAAAGCAGCAGTGCTGGCGAGCAGGTGGGAGGCTGTGGCAGCTGGAAGTTTGCAGGCAGAAGGACAGCAGAGAAAGGCTGACCCCTTCCCACCCTGGGCCCCGCTGCCTCCCACAGGGCTCAGTGCATTAGGCAGGAGAAGGATCTGCCTCCCCCCAGCACATGCAAAATCTCTGCGAATAATTCTGGGAAGGGGACAGCTTGCTCTCAGACATGTTTATCTTTGGCTTCTCCGCAAGTAGCCAGGGGGACTGAGACAGTCCTGCTCTGCTGGCACCACTGGCCATCTCCTGCCTCCACCAGCCACTGCCGAAGCAGGCTTCTGAGTCCCCCACACCTGCTCCCCAGCCCCCTGGACAAGAGGATTAGCCAGTGGTTAGTCCATTCATGGAGAAAATCCTCAGTGTCAGCAAAGGGCAGCCCTGCTGCCCTCCCTGGCGCAGGCAGAGGCACGGGCTGGGGGCTGGGGGCACAGCCAGGGCGTGCAGGATGAGCAGAGGCAGCCAGCTCGGAACAAACACGGCCATGGTGGAGGTGGGGGATGCCTGATGCTCTTGGGGCACAGCAGGTCCCCACCACCCATCAGGACCAGAACTGGGGACATCCACCCTGCTATTCCCTGGCCCTGTGCAGGTGGGAAGCTCCTGCATGGCCAGGAGCCTTCCTCGCCATAAGGGCAGAAGCTCTGTACCCCAGGCAGGTGGAGAATCCCTGTCCAGCCATGAAGGGAGAACCCTCACAGGATGCCAGAGCCCAGCAGACGCTGCCCCACAGACCTCCCATTCCTGCTCCCGAGGCCTGGGGTGGCCAGGGGGCCCGGTGGGGTCCCAGAGTCCCCTTGCACCCTTGGGTGGCCTCCTCTCCCCACCGCCAGGGTTGTCATAGCAGCCTGCACGGCGGGGGTGGCTGGCAGCGGTGTCTCACCCACCATCGGTGACGCAGGCAGCCCCGAGCGGGCAGGCAGGGAGTTATTTTAGACACTGCCCCATCTGGAGGCTTCCAGAGCCAAAGAGGAGGGGTTTGGCTGCCATTCTCACACTGTATTGCCAGCAGCTGTTATTTAAAGAGGGGCAAAGGCTGGAGAGGTTCCTGACAGGACATACAGCCCCGAGCCCCCGTGCTACATCCGCCACCCTGAGCACATCATTCCCTTGGCAAATCCTCCTCCCACCCCTCCATCCTGCTGCTGCTGCATCTCCAAGAGCTCCAGAGAATCAGGGATGGGTCCTGGCACGCCTCAGTGAGTGGTGCCTGGCCAGGCAATGCCATCAAAAACCACTTATGGCCCATGCACAGATTCAAGGCCAGGTGGGATGTGGAAGAGTCTGATCTCTAGTGGAAGGTTGGAATGAGTTCATCTTTAACATGCCTTCGAAACCATCCTGTGATTCTATGATTCCTCCCTCATTGCCTACAAGGGAATACTGCCCCTTTCACTACCACCAAAATCCAAGGGCTTGGTGCCATGTAGGTCCCACCACTGCCATTTCAACAGCAGGACTGCATTTCTCTGTGGGAAAACTGACATCCTCCCCACATTTCCTCCTCCAAAATGACTCCAGGTGCTACAGGCATCCTCACCAAGAACCCCCACAGGCTTGCTACCATGGCCACACCACACATGCTCCTTCCCAGGCAGTTCCCAAAGCCCCCCTGCCCCTGTGGCACTCACTAGTGGTGCTTCCCGACATCTGGATAATGCATTTCGATTCCCGGCTCATCTCCCGGGAGTTGAAGGGCCGGACGCGCACTGCCACCTTCACTGACGCTCCCGCCATCGCGCTGGCCGGAGGTGGGTCCTGCTAGTGAGGAGCAGTGGCTGTCCTGCAAAAGGAAGAAAAGGAGGTTAGGAAAGCTCGCATTCCAATCCACATCTTGCGGCTGTGCAGGATGAATGCAAAGCCTGTGCAAGGAAACCTCCTGGGAACACTGTTTTGCCTCTGCCCGAAAGATGACATTTTGTTTCATACCTGGGTCTGCCCTTATTTTACCTCTCCCTTCCTCCCTTTGTATTGCGGTTCAAGACCCCCAGCTCAGTTCCAGGGGCCATCCCTGCCCTCACCCCAGGGCAGCACCGGAGCTCCATCACCCTGCAGCATCACTTGGTGGGTACCCCCCGCAGTGGACAGAGCCTTGTAGGCACCATCAGCCTCAGCAGAACCCCCAGGGTGCAGCTTTTCCATCCTGAGCAGGTACCCCCTCATCGGCAAGCAAGCCCATGGGCCCCCTGCCCATTTCCCGAGCCCCCTGCCTCCACTCCAAGGCCAGCAGGACAGAGCGGAGCAGAGCGGGGAGGAAAGCAATGGCATTCCATTGAGAAAGGAGGCGGCTGCTGAACACAGTTGCTGGCATGTGCCTCCCATTCAGCTCCCACAAAGCAGACATGCAGTATCAGCACCAGCAGCCCTTCCTGGGAAGCCAGCGGCCATTGCACTCAGCTGAAGCTCCTAGTTTACCATCATTCTTCCACTCCTTTTGCTAAAAAATTATTAATCATAAGTCTCACAAGACGAAACAAACCGCTACCAACATCTCCCACCCCAGCACTAGTGCCCATGTGCTCTGCACTCCCTCCTCACCTTCCCTGAGCTGCAGCTAAGCCTCACAAGCATTGGCCAGAAAAAGATACTGGGGTCCTTCCTCTGACTGCTGTGTCCTTCGGGATCCTTTTGGACCTGACAAAATCTGTTCCTGCCTTCTAACGTCCATCGCTTTTCCTGCCTTTCCCTGCTCTCTGGCTCCCCATGCTGAGTCTGCTGGTGAAAATGGAGCACAGGACCCCTCAGAAAACGGGCAGGAACCTCTCCTCTGGCATCCCACCTGCGAGGGTGTCTAAATTCCCTAGGGCTTTTCAAGCCTGGATACTTGCACCAGGAGGAAGGAGATCGGGGAGCAATGAGATCATCAGGCACAGCTCTGGTTACATGGGCCATGACCAGAAGGAAATGGAGCAGTAAGGATGGATCTTGAACATGAGATGGGTTTTCCTATGGGAAATGAAAAATTCAGGAGGCTTTGTGGAAAAGAGCAGGGGAAAGGAAGAAATAAACAAATCCACACAATAGAAAGTATCCCAAGAGAAGGGGATGGCTTTAAAAGTACCTGAGGTTTGACAGCTCTGGTTTCATTTCCAAGGGGGTGAGAGGAAACCATAGGCAGGTGTACTCATGGCACAGTGGAAAAATTTGCAGCAAGAAAGTGTTACAAGCTTGGCACTGCCTTTCAGAAACCCTTTGCATATTTTAAAAGTGAGCTGGCATGTCCAGCAGTATGAGGAGGACAAAGCTTCTTCTGTTGGAGCTCCCAAACCCTCCTCTTATCTTCCCGCTGGGATGGCTCCGGAGCTCCCACTGTGTTCAGCCAGTGATCACACCCCTAAATTCCAGAGTTCAAGCATTTGATCTCAGGCTTTCTTGAGCTTGGATTATTTTAAGCAGGTGTTTAACACTACCCTTGAGTCCCTAAGCCAGTGAGTGGGCTGCTGCATGCCAGGGGCCTCTGCCTCCCCACTCAGATGAGGGAAAGGAAAAATTCAACAGAAATGCTTGCCAAAGTGAAATAAAAACGTTGTTTTTCCCCATTAAGTGATGGGATATATTCCCACGTGGATGCACTGCATCTTCAAGAGGACATCAGCTCAAGCTGCTCCACCCTGTGGCACCACTCAGGGACAATGGACTCATCCCCAGGCTAAATGTCTGCACCTGACAACTGCTCATGTCAAACATTTCCGTCTCCTCCTGAGTCAAGACAACTCCCTTCCCCCAGCTCTGCAGCCTTTTCCAGCTACCAGGGCTCTGAAGAGGTGGGTCAGGTCCCTGGACTCCTGCCTTCCGCCCAGCCCCCAGAACAGCACACCCATCAGTGAGCCCACCAGCCCCAGGACTGCCTGCTGCCTGCCACGGGCCACCTCAGCCCCTGCCCTCATTCCCTCCCACCCCCGTGCCATTCCCAGCCGCTCCAGCCCTATCGCTTCCCATGAAGAAGCTCTGGTTTCTCCTTTGAACCACTCTTCCATGTGGCTCATCCTGCTGTGTACCTTCCACTGGTGCTGCTTTCCTTTCTTTGTCTTCTTCTGCCTGGTCAATCCCACACCGTAACCCCATCGGTGCTGGCCAGGAGAAACCCCCTCCTCACCAGCAGGATCTTTTCTCTGTCCCTGCCACCCACAGCCCACATCCCAGTGTATTCCCATCTGGCTCTCCTTGCCCAGTGATGTGAGCTCCTCTCCCTGCCAGTATTCCCTGATGGAGAGTTCCATTTTCTGCTCCATCCATTTCCTTCAGCTTCCTTGTCTGGCAGTGCACTGCTTCCCTCTTCTCCTCTGCAGCTTTCCAGTTCCACCTCTGACATGGCAGCACGAGGACCACAGGCAACACTGTGTACAGCAGACCACCAGCAGACACTGACCCAGCTGCTTCTCACCCTC
Organism: Origma solitaria; assembly: GCA_013397895.1. Taxonomy (NCBI): domain Eukaryota; kingdom Metazoa; phylum Chordata; class Aves; order Passeriformes; family Acanthizidae; genus Origma; species Origma solitaria. Next base: position 361,867 of record VZRL01000444.1, on the reverse strand, counting down.
CTGACTCACTTTCCTGGCTCAGCAGCAGGGAGGAATTCAGCCTGCACCCACTTAACACAGGAGCGCCATGAGCCACAGCATCACTGGCCACGGGCACTCAGCATCCTGCAAAGAGAGGGCCCAGAGCAGGGCCAGGCAGCCCCTCCAGCCTGTGGGCAGCTCGAGCCCAGCCAGCTCACTGTGCCTGGGGACAGCCAGCCACCGCCTGCTTAATCCGCTGCCATCGAGAGAAATTCAATAAGCCATGACCAGCCTTTCGCTGGGAGCGGGCCAGCACGGAAGCCCCGCTCCCTGTTCCCTCCCTGCCACCTCCCAGAGCCACCCAACACACACGGGAGCTTGCAGAGAAGAATGGCCAAGGCCCTGGGGCCAGGGAGCCGGGGGTACATCTGGACCTGATCCCCAGTTCTGCAGGGCATCTCTTCCCTCCCTTCCCCTGCGGCCTGCTGGCTCTCCCCATCCCTGTGACACACCGGTCACCCCTAGTGAGGAGCCATGATTAACTGGATCAGCCAAGATTAATTGGGCAGAGATCAGCTAATGAAACCTCTCTTAAGTCCAAGGGCTACCACCTGGCAGCCTCTCCTGCTGAGAGGTGACCAATGGGACAGGGAGCATTGTCCCCAAGTGCCACCAACCAGTAAGCTCTTCCTCAAAGGATGCTAAGGCACATGCCATGCTGCTGGTCCCCCAGCTCCAGCAGATGATGAGCTGCCTGTGCCCAGGGAAATCCAAGGTGAGTTTCCCTTTGTCTGCACGCATCCAACTCCACATCACCTCAGTGGCGAGGGTGGACGCCCCATCTGGCTGCACCAGTGTGTTCTCAGCAGCCACCAGGCTTTGTTGTGGCAAGCCCTTCCCCTGCACCCTTTGTTGGGGCCCCCCAGCTCTGACTGGGACCACGGGACTCGGTCCTGCCTCTCGGGCAGCAGGAACATGTGGCCGGATGACATGGCACCATCGATGCCTGCCAGCCAAGCTGGGAGTGCTCTTCACCCACCTCCCGCCCCACACAAGGGCACGGGGCCATGACAGTGCAGTTTTCCCAGAGCAGCACCTGCAGGCAGTGCAGCAGCTCAGAGGACAGCCCGGGACAAGGGCAAGTGCCCCACATGCTCAGATGAAATCCAGCCCCTGCTTCCCCAGTGTCATCACAGGCACCCTGCCCACCTCACCTCCTGCCCACCCCAACAGGGGACACAGCTTCATGGCAGGGTTTGCAGCTCCCTGAAAATTTCCATGAAGATTCAGTTTGCAGGTAGCAAATGTAAGGACATGGATGAGGGGTTCTGCTCCCCATGTCTGTTTCCCTGTAACTCCACCCCCCCTCCCTGCTCCCTGCTCCCTGCTCCCTGCATCCTCTCTTCCAAACACTCAAACCCAAAGCAGGAACAGCTGCACAGAAAAGGCAGTGAGCTCCAGTGGGTGCCCAGCATTGCTGGGCAGGGAAAAGGGCAGCCAGGGAGGCAGCAGACAACAGGTTCCCGCATGACCCAGGGCTTGAGGGGCTGCAGCTCTTGCCACATGCAGGAAGGCGGAGGGTGGTGGCAGCATCTTTGCCAGCACCAGCTGCCACCTCCCAGACAAAATGGAGGTCAGCAGCAGCATGCCGAGATGGCAGAGCCACCACACCCCTGGCCATGCCCAGGGGAGGGGGAGGGTCTGCTGCCTCCCTGCCCCCCCAATGCCACAGAGGCCACCTGCACGGGGCTGCTCTGGGTGCTGGGGCACGCCTGGCTGTGGGGCGATAGGGGAGATGCCTGGCTGGTTCCTTGTCCTCCCCGAGCCCTGATGCTGTCGCATGGCACCTGAGCAGACAGGAGACCGGCTCACACGGGGTCTGCAGGATCTGGGGGAGGGGTCACCACCGCGTGAGGGAAGAGGGGGAGGAGGAGGAAGAGGAGGAGAAAGAAGCAGAGGAGGAAGACAATAGGGCAGGTGCAAGGCTGCTCCCTGGGAACCTGGATGACCAAGCGTGGAGCTCTGCACTGGCCCTGCACCCTGGGACCTGGCCCTTCAGCAGCTAGCAGCCCACACTGGCCCGCAGTGACATGGCGGCCCTTGTCCAGCCGCTCCACAGCCCAAGGTCAGCGGCAGCTGCTCGTCCTTGGGGGGCAAGAAGAGTGTCAGCATCGCAGCATCTTTGCCAGCTGCCCGCGGTGAGAGCCCCAGGTGGGGCATCCACCACCTCCTCCCAGCGCTGCTGTTGTTAACTCTGGAGCATTATGATGATGACGCAAGATGGCTCAGCTGCATAACCAGAGCATCTGCTCCGGAGGGAAGAGCGGGGGTGGCTCTGGGGTGACAATGGGTTCCTGTGCCCCCCGCCATGGGCTGCGGGGATGGCATCCTCCCCTTTCGCATCCTGGCTGGGGCCGGGGCGGCAGAGGCGTCTCCTCGTCCGCGGGCAGGCCCCCCCTC
>VZRL01000444.1:345331-358917 GCA_013397895.1 Origma solitaria | reverse complement strand
GCAGCCGTCGCCCGGCAACCGGCACGGTCCCGGTACCCCTCGGTACCGCGGTACCCCGGACCGAATGGCGCTACCCCCGCTCCCCGGCGCGGTACTGCGCGGAGCGACCCCGCCGGGGCTTCCTGTGCCCCGGCCCCGGCGCCGTCAGTGCGCTCCTCCGTCCGCCGAGCCCCCGCCCGCAGCCCGCGGCTCGGCCGCTCCTGCCCATCTGCGCCCGGAATTCCGAGCCAGCGCGGAAAGCGGATTATTCCCTGGCTGCCAGCTGTTTCCAGCAGCACGGCCACCCTCGCCCCACAGCAGCCCCGAGGCCGCGCGTCCCCTCCCCGCCCCAGCCATGCCCCAAATCTCCCAAGAGGACAGCCAGCTGGGAGGTCTTCTTCACCCGATATGTCGTCATCACTTTGGTGGGATGATGGCTGGGCAGCAGTGCCGATGCTGACTGTGGCTTCCATCATCCATGAAGGAGCGAACACATCTGCCCCCAGCTCCCCTCAGCGATAGCCATCCAGCTGCTGGGCAGGTGTGCTCTCACCTGGCACGGTTGCCAGCCCCATGCCTCTGTCCCATATGTCTTCAGCAGCTCAGTGGGAATTCTCACCCCTATGCTGTCATCCTTAACCAAAGCTTTGCTCCCTGAGGGGCTCCTCTGGGCGGGGACCCACTCACGGATCTGCTAAAGCTGGCAGTGGGCAGCTTGTTTGCATTTCAGGGTAGGGATGGCAGAGAATGTGGCAGAGGATGGGCATGATGCAATGGACTGTGGGCACACATGGCAGGTAACAGCACACCGAACTGCCACATGGGGCCTGTGGCATCATCAGGATACACTGGGATGCTCATGGTCCAGGCTGAGCCTGCAGAGCACAGCTCGCTGTGGCAGGGACTGTGGCTGTGTCCCAGTCCATAGCTCTGCCCTGGTGCACATCAGTCCAGTGGCCTCCTTCAGGCTGTCACCCAGCCAGACATCCCTCTGCAAGGCAGGTCCCTGGTCAGGGAGCCCTGGTCAACAGGAATTTTGTGCTGCAGGAGGAGCTATGACCATGGCAGCTGTGCCAGACCAGTCCCACCCTGTGGCACAGGATCTAGGTGCCCAGAGCAGGGGCCCCACCTGCTGCGATAGCATTGGGAAATGCTAGCCCTGGTGTTGTGGGGGCCATGGGGACAGGGACTGCCTGGGTGTTTGAGTCCCAGAGGCTGGCGTACCTGGGGAGCGATGCCCTGAGCACTAGCAAAGGGGCACCTCCCAAAACGAGGGGCCCAAGACAGCAGGGATAGCACTGGTGACACATTAACCAGACAAAAGGAGACAACCAGGGGTAGAGTCCAGACTGACAGGGGGAGCACTGAATTCTGGATCAAGGTCCATGGGGACACTGGACACTGCTGGCACAGGATGCACTGTGCTGCAGTGCTGGCTGCTGCTCAGGCAGCCTCCACTGCTCCTCTTCTCCGGGCTCAGCTCCTGGGGACAGCACGCCGTGCCATGGCCACCAGCTTGCTCCGCGTTCCCCCACCCCAGGAACTGCTCCGGCCCCTGGCTGTGCCAGAGAGGCTGCTGCTCGGGCCAGGGCCCAGCAATGTGCCCTCCCGCATCCAGGCTGCGGGTGGTCGGCAGCTCCTGGGCCACATGCACCCTGAAGTGCTGCAGGTGAGCTACTCCAGCCCAGTTTTCCTTCCCTCCCCTCCTCTTCCTCACCCCCAGGAAGGGCTGGAACAGCTCTGCTGGGGCAAGAGGAGCAATAGCAGTGCTGGCCAGTGTCCTGCTGCCGCAGGTGATGGATGAGATCAAGGCAGGCATCCAGTACGCCTTCCAGACGCAGAACCGGCTGACCCTGGCCATCAGTGGCAGCGGCCACTGTGCCATGGAGGCTGCCCTCCTCAACCTGCTTGAGCATGGCGACACTGTGCTGGTGGCCATCAACGGCATCTGGGGAGAACGTGCCGCTGATATCGCCAGGAGGCTGGGTATGCTGGGGAGAGCTGGATGGCATGGCAGGGCTGAGGGGACTGGGCTGCAAGGCAGGATGCCCTGGTTTGCTGCCCCAATCCCGGCAGTGACGCGGCTTACAAAGTCAGAGAGGCCTCTGCCAGAGAGCACTCCAGGTTTTTTCCAAGAGTGATGTCCCTCCATTTACGGTACTTTATAGCTTTTCCACTGGGCAAATCTGCAGGAGGCCAGATCCTGGCAGGCAGCTCTGCTCCTGGTTCATGTGTGACCTGCTTTGTGGAGCAGGTGACTGCCCACTGGCCAGCATGCCCAAACCTCACTCTCCTCTGCACAAATTCCTCCCAGGAGCCAATGTCCATGAGCTGCTGAAGCCCCCGGGCGAGCACTTCACTCCACGAGACATTGAGCAGGTGAGTGCTGGCCACTATGCAGAGGGCACGAGCTGACTTCCAGTGTGGTCACCTTCTCTCTGTGTCACGCAGGGCCTGGTGCAATACAAACCTTTGGTGCTCTTCATCACCCACGGCGAGTCCTCCACAGGGGTGCTGCAGCCACTGGAGGGGCTGGGCGAGCTGTGCCACCGGTCAGTGCATGGTGGGCACCCACAGGGACTGAGGGCACCCCTAGATCATCACTGGGGATTTGGGCCTGGGGATTTATACATCCCAGGCTTTTCTCTGGCTCTGTTGTGCTGGAAGTGGTCGGTGCCAGTGAGACACACAGCCCCTGTGGGGACCAGGGTGCCCGGGCTGTAGGCAGAGGCGTGGCAAGAGGAGGTGGCAGGAACACCAGGCTGAGCTCTGTCCTCCCACAGGCATGGCTGCCTGCTGCTTGTGGACGCAGTGGCATCGCTGGGGGGAGCCCCCATCTTCATGGACCAGCAGGGTAAGAGCCACAGTGCCATCATGGACAACCAGGGGACAAGGGGACTCATGCCTGGGAGAGAGAGCAGTGGGATCAGCCCCTCTGTCTGCATGTTGGCTCACAGCACTAGAAACTGGTCCAGCTGCAGCCAGAGGGTCTGTTCCCCTTGGGGGACCATCAGCAGGGCCAGGGGGCCCCCCAGAGCAGCCTGAACACAAAAGACCTGCAGTGTGTGCCATCCTTGCACTTCCCACCCACCACTTGCAGCTAGGTTGGAGGGCTCAGCATTTTCCTCCTGCTGGTAGCCTCTGATTCCTAAGGAGTTGTCTTCTTCTTCTTCTTGGGCAGAGATTGATGTCCTGTACTCGGGGTCCCAGAAAGTCCTCAACTCACCCCCCGGCAGTGCCCCCATCTCATTCAGCGAGCGAGCCAGGTAAGTACAGCCCAGTCTCACTGGGGTGGGAGGCGATGGGGCTGGGGGAGGCTGTCACCTCGCTCCTTTGCCAGCCACCTGCTTCTGTCCCACTCTGGAGAGTATGCCCAGCAGCAGTGCTGGGGGGTAGAGCCCATCCCATCCCTGCATAGTGAAGGGGAGCTGGAGTGAATCTTTGAGCTCACTTTACGGGAGTCCTCCCTCCCACAGGGCTGATCCCACCTTGGAGCTGGTGGGGTCACGGTCCAACCTCTCCCCAGCACTCTGTTTCACCAGGGAGAAGCTGCTGAGGAGGAAGACGAAGCCTCCGTCCTTCTATCTGGACATGGGCTGGCTGGCAAACTACTGGGGCTGTGACGGGGAGCCGCGGAGGTGAGGGCAGGCTCTGTTTCAGAGGGCTGCAGCTGCTCCCCACCCAGCCTGGCTGCCACCTGGCTCGGGGGCTGCCTGCCCTTCAGGGCTCAGGCCCTGCCTCCCCATCACCCTGGCTGCTGCTCACAGCTCCCTGCACTGGGTGATGAGGAGGAGGAAGGGTGCTGTGCCTCTGTGTCCCCGACCACGAGCAAGGGGCAGCTGTGCTGCGGCCAAGCTGAAGCACTCTGGTGCCCTTTGAGTTTTGCAGGTACCACCACACGGCACCCATCAACAGCTTCTTCAGCTTGCGGGAAGGCTTGGCCATGCTGGCAGAACTGGTGAGTGGCACAGGCAGGCAGGGCTGCACCAGCAGTGCCCGTGGGGCTCGGAGGAGCGGTGCGTGCCAGGAATGCCTGCCAGCATCAGAGACCTTCTCTCTCCTCTCTGCCCGCAGGGTCTGGAGAGATCTTGGGAGCGACACCGGGCCACCTGCACCCAGCTGTGCCAGGGGCTGCTTGACCTGGGGCTTGAGCTCTTTGTGAAGGAGGAGGTGGGTGCAGGGCAAGCCCACCACCACCACAGAGTAGGGGCAGCATAAGGACACAGCCCTGTGCAGCTGGAGATGTGTCTGGGCAGCTTTTGATGCCAGAGAAAATACTCCCCCCTCAGTGATGCTCTCTCCTGGCAGTGTGCCGGGGTCACCAAGGGCCGTGGGATTGAATCCAGTTTCTCTCTTCCTCAGAAGGTTAGGCTTCCCACCATCACCACTGTCAGGGTGCCTGAGGGCTACAACTGGAAGGACATCACAGCCTTTCTGATGGACAAGCACGGCATGGAGATCGCTGGGGGCCTGGGCCCCACAGCGGGCAAGGTGGGCAGAGTCCTCCCCTCCTGCTGCCCGTGGCTGGGCACCGAACCCCATATTCACTGCCACTCTCTGGCTGCCGACAGCGAGCGTGGCTGGCTGTGTCCCATTGCCCGGAGCAACGCATAGCAGCATAACCACACACAATCAGCACCTAATTGAATAACCACGCACGTAATTAGCGGGGTGACACCTCTTTATAGGAACGGTGTGTTAAATACGAGCAAGGGAGCTGGAGCTGTTCACAACCACTCCTGCCTGGCTATGTGTCCCCCGCTCCGCACGGGACTGCTGAGGCACGGACACAAAGGTGGGTCCTGCAGGGAAACACTCACCCTTCTCCTCCTAGGTCCTGCGCATTGGCCTCATGGGCTGCAACTCGACCAGTGGAAATGTGGACCGAGTACTTGGAGCCCTGCGAGATGCCCTGAGCCACTGCCACCGCAGCAGGCTGTGAGCACCCCTGCCGGGTGGGGGAAGGTGGCCTGGCATGTCCCCCCATGGCTGCAGGCAGCTGGCAACAGAGGGACTCCACTGCCTCCCTGGGATGCTGGCAGGAGACATAGCAACACCCAGCAAGCCAAGCCACAGTGGAAAGCAGCTGGAATAGCAGTGGACATGGCTGTGGATAGAGGACTGCGCTCAGCAGATGTGAGACAGCTCAAAACCCCTTCTCTCATCACCCCAAAGGCCTCGCCCCTCAGTTCTTTCCCTTCCCCTGGCCCCGGTGCATGGTGACCCTCAGCAAGCTGACAGAGGGCTGGATGCAGGATCTGACCATCAGTCCCTTCCCCTCCCATCACCAAGAACCTCGGCCTTCCCTACCCTGCCATGCAGAATGCCAGCCATGCCCTTCCAGATTCTGTACCATGGGATGAAGCACCCAGCACCCAGGTCTACCAGGGCAGCCAAGAGGCTGTGTCTGCCCCCCAGCTGCAGCAGATGTGCTCACTCCCCATACCACCTTTCCTCAATAAAATGACACAGCAGAATGCTGCTCCCTGGCCCTGTAGCTCTCCTTACACACCCCAGAGTTTCCAGACACCCCAATGGGGCAACAGCAGGGTCCCACTCAGCTCTGCTGAGGGATTTCTTGACGGATCTTGGAGAGGAGCTGGGACATTGCCGAGCGGCGCGCGCTGTCTTGGATCCGGTACACCTGAAACTAAAGGCAAGCGGGAAGTGAGGGGTGAGGGCTCCCCACTCTGCTGGAGCTCCATGCCCCAGCACTGCCAGCCTCCCGCAGCCTCCACAGCATGCCAGAGGGTTCGGTGGGGCCAATTCCAGCGCATCCCAGGCTTCCCAACGCAGGGCTAGAGTTACCTGGTTGAGCAGCATGTCAAAGTAGGCTGTGTCCCAGTAGGACCTGTCATTGGCAGGGAGCTGCAGGAAGGCTCGGGTGTCAGGGTCTGCCTGCCAGCTGCCACTGCACGCATGGAGGCCAAAATGGAAGCGGAGGAAGCGTCGGGGGTCCCAGGCAAAGCTCTCGACTTTATGGTAGATGGAGGCGAGGTCTGGAGCCGCTCCTTGGAAGAGGTTTTCCTTTGGGTTCAGGAAGTGAGGCAGGTGCTGGGTGGCCAGGCAGCGGAGAAGGATCACCAAGAGCCTGTAGACAGAGCCTTCCAGGTCCTGCCAGTCCTCTGGGGAGGGAAAGAGCTCTGTGCTCCACAGCAACACCATCTGTGGGGAGGGAGAGAAGAGCACAGGATCAGGCACAAGGCCTGATCCCAGGAAGGCCATCCCTTCACACCCTGCAGGTCACCATGCAATGACCTGTGGGGCTGAATCCATGAGGGCTGGAGCAGATGATACTTTTCTGAAGGTCAGATGCATATATCTGCCCTTTTTCTTTAAAAAAAAACCAAAACACCACACCCCCCAAAACATCAAAGAATGCAACACAAAGCAAAACACACAGGATTTGGGTTACTTGGAGCTGGAGCCATTCTGTAAGCAGAAAACATCCTTGAAACCTTCTTGACCCTTGGCTCAGAGAGACATCAAAAGGCAGGGCACACCTGGATTGTGCCACCCAGGGCTGTCCCCAGCACAGCCCCTTTCCAGACCAGCATCATCCACTGGTATGGCTCCAGAGTGTTGAAAACAGGTTGGGTGTGGAGAGGAGGGTTTTTGTCAGCAGAAACACCACCCTTAGCCCTGTACAGGCACATCCCAGCACACCAAGACATGGGGTAGCATGGCAGCACAGGGATGCCATCCCCAGCAGACAGAGACAGACTGTGCCAGGGGATGATGCCCTGCACATCAGCGCAGAGCCCCAGCTCTGAATGCACAAAGTGTCAGCAGCTGGAGGATGCTGGTTCAATCCAAGCAAGAAGGATCAAAGCCCTCTAACTGTGCCTGGCAGCAGCACGCATCCTTTCCAGACACAGCCATGGGCTGGTGCATCCCAAAGCACTGCAGGCACTTGCCCTTGTTGTTTGGGCTCTTCTGCAGGGGAGCAACCTTGGCTCTGCTTGCCCAGAGAGCCACGGTCCCAACAGCAGAACCAACCTACCTTCAGGTGGTTGAAAGTGAGACTGCCTTGCCCACCCTCCCCTCCCCAGTCCTGGTCACGGAGCTGGTCAAGCAGGCGAAGGCTGTCAAGACGGGGTCCCTTCAGGGTGTCCACTACTCGGAGCAGCTTCAGGATGGGAAGGTGGGTGGAGGATCTGGAGGAAGAAAGTGGGGTCTTGTGAGAGGAGAGATGAAGACCTGCATCCTACCAGGCTGGGGAGAGTGTACCTGCAGTGACTCGGTGTGTGTGGGGATCCCCCCATGCCACACACATGGTGCCAGCCATGCATCATCTTGGATCTACCTCCTGCACTTGCCTCTGGCAGGGCAGAGCTTGAGAGGTGTGGAGTGAGATGGGAACACTGCTGAGCAGCTCCTGCCCTCCCAGGAGGAACAAGAGTGGGGCGAAGTGGGGTTGTGCTCCCCTATGTGTGGTGGGGAGGGCTGCAGGCTGCCCCAGAGGGGAGGCTGGGCTGGTCCCCAACAAGGGGCCGAGCATCCACCTGGACCACCTCGTTCCCAAAATAAATATGGTCTGGTCCAGCTGGCTGCTTAACCCCTCCACGTGGCCAGGTAGGTGTGCTGGCAGGCAAGATACATGTCAGTCCTGCCCCTTTCCGTCCTGCAGCCCACCCTGGGGAGACCCTCATCATCACCCTGCTGCTGCCAGATGCCTCGGCCTGTCTCTGAAGCCCAGGCAGGGATCCGAGAGCTGCCACTCTCCGCACAGTCAGGGTTCAGCTCCTGGGAATAATTTCAGGGGGCTCCTTCAGTTCCATCCCCCCTCTTTCCTTGAGCTGTCTGAAACTTGGCTGAGGTTTTTTTCTCCAACACAGGGAAGAAGGTTTGGGCATCATGAGGGGGTGACTTCAACCCCTGCTGATCTGTCCCCGCCCTTTCCCAACCTCCTTTTGCCTACACCCAGCAGTGCTGCCAGCCAGGGGGGATCGCTGGCGCAGGACCACCCCGCTATGCATGCAGGAGCCTCTCACCTCCAGCAATGGGGAGAGGCAGGGACAAAGTGGGCAACTTCTGTGGCCTTCCTGAGGCTGCCTTCAGGGAAGCCCCCGTTGCTCTGCCGCCCCTGGGGCCGGAGCGGCTCTTGCTGCCTCCTCACCACAGGAACAATGTTAAAGCGAATGGTCTTCCAGCTGCCACGGATCAGCAGGGAGAGCTCCATGGCATCTTCCCGCAGATTTTCAGCACTGATGTCACCTAGATGCAGAGGGTTTGGCAGCAGTGAGAAGGTTACCGCAGCCGGTCCCACAGGCTGAACCAGGTATGTGCTGTAACACCTGTGGCCACGTCCCACCCTGCTCGACCCATCCCTTTCCAGTGCTGCAGTTTGGTTGAAGTTTCCCAGCTAAAACCCCTCTCCCAACCATGCTGGGGTGGTTTTACAGGAATTAGCATCGCACGGTTCACAGTCAGGCACAGCAGGAAGTCTCAAGCAACCGAACTGAGCTGTGCTTCTGGGTGGCTGAACACTGCCAAGAAAAGCAGTGTGGTCCAAGAAAAAGGGACCAGGAAAGGTCCATTGCTTTGTGGGGGTGGAGGAAGATGGAGGTCACTGGCTCAGCCATGGAAGAAGGAAGGGAATTATGGACTTGCTGGGACTGGGTTAAGAGACTTTCAGACCCACTGGTCCTCTCACACCACCTTTTCACTGGGGTTGAGCTTTACTTCAAGAAGCACATTGGGAGATGAAAATGCATGAAGAAGCTTATAGAACTGCTATGGGCATTCCAAGGGTCTCTTCCCACCAAGTCTTTTCTGAGGACACTGCTGCTAGCTGGGGCCCATGTGCTCACAGGGTCAGACCCATGCCCCAGGGTCCTGGTCCAGCTCTGATGCACTCTCAGCACACTCTCCAAGCAGCCTCCTCCAGGGAGGAGAGGGCACTTGGAGGCCGAGAGGTGGAGGGTGGGCAGGGTAAGCCAAAAACACCAAGCCCTTGAGCAAACCCTGCCTGGGGACAGCAGGGCTGGATGAACCCTGCACCCACCAAGAAGGGTGCCATCAGCCCCAGGTGAAGATGCCTGAGGATGACTCTGACGCCATGGGATGGCAGGGAATAGTTTTCATCTGCCCTTCCTTAGTTGAGGGCAAAGCCTATCCCAGCACACAGCAAGACGCTTGCTCACCTGCAGGCTTTGGGTGGGCCACAAGCCCAGGAACCCACGTCCCAGCATGTTTGCACAGGGATCACTGCCAGCCTGGGCTTCCCAGCAGCACTGGAGGCAGCTCCTGGCTGGGAAGCACCCTGCCAGTGTACGCACCTGGCTGAAGCAGGAAGAGGCGTCGGCAGTGCACGATGGCTGAAACAAGGAGCTCTTTCAGGTGCTGGAGGATTTTGCCTGGAACCAGACACTCCGCGCCACCTCCGTGCTCCATCACATCCACAACACCAGTCCAGTCCTCCAAATCAGTCCCCGGAGAGCACACCTTCAGATAGCAGGTGTTCAGCTCTGAAGGATGCCTGGCCGGGGTGTCCCTGGTGTGGCCTGCCAGCACCCGCAGGGTATCGCCGTCGATACGCAGGGGCATCTCCAGCGTGACAGCATCCTCAGAGGCACAGAGAGCGAACTCCAAGGCTTCCAGGTTCCTGGCGTAGTCCACGAGGAAGCGCGGTTCCCTGGCATGGACACTCTCCAACAGGGTGAGCAGGATGTCCTCAGCCCGCTGGAAATGCTCCACCCGCTGCCTCTCGCGGGACAGGATCACCCCAAGGTAGCTGTGCCAGAGGGAATTGTTGGCTTCCATGGCAGCTCTGCTGCTCTCTTACGCTGCTCCCAGCAGGAGTGAAAATGCGTGGGCAGGGAGGGCAGGGCTGGGTGCCGGCGCGGGGCGGGCGGAGGGAGGCACAGCGGGCGGTGACCAGCACAGCGCTGGGTGACTCCCGGGGCACGGGCAGGGCGGGGCATTGAGTCACACCGTGCCCCTCTTCCGCCACTCCAGAAAGGTGACAGCGAGTGCTCAGCTGGCGGCTCACGCCAGGGGAACGCTGTGCTGTCCCACGCCTCTCTCGGCATAGGGACTCCGTGCCGGCAGCACCCTCTCACAGCCGGTGCCAGGTGAAGGCGATCCCCTGTCCTCCCGCCTGGCCCAGCTCGGATCATCCTGCCCGGCTGCTCCCAGCCCGTGCGGCGCCCACGGGAGCTGGGCAGGACCGTGCTGGAGCTGGGCCGTAGTGCGGGGCTGCGGAAGGGCTGCAGGATCCTGAGCCTGCCTCGCCGGTTCCCAGAGCAGCCCTGCAGGCCCAGTGCAGCTCTGTCAACAGCAGGCTCAGGCTCCATCCGGCTCCATCTTTCCAGGTGCGGGCAGCCCCCGGCGCCTCTCTCTAGGAGCGAGCCCGCCCCGCGGCACGGATGGGGCGCCGTGTCCTGCCGGGGAGAAGCGACCCGGGAGGACACACAGAGCGGGGCTTTCGAGCCCAAAATCACCGAGGGGAGCGGTCCGTGCGGTCCCTCGGCCCAGCCGCTGCCAGGGGGCGCAGGAGCCGCCGAGCCGCCCCCGCCGCGGTTTGGGGATCGCGGCATCCCGCGCCCCGAAATGCCTGCGGGCATGCCCTCACACCTGCCCTCACTTCTCCCCTTCTCCCACAAATCCCGGAACGCGTTTTCTTTTTGAATGCCGTCACCTTCCAGAGGTGCGTTTCCGAGCTCCACAGACCTGGAGGTGGAGCTCAATGGTTATGGCTGGAAGGCTGGGCTCTCCCAGCAGGACAGTGTGGTTCAGCTATCCCAGGCTTTCCTGCAAAGTGCTTCTGTCCTTTTTCAGAGCAGGGAAGGGAATGGGGAAGTGGGAGCAGGGGCCCCTGTGGCAAGGGCGCCTGAGATGAGTGTGGGGACCGCTTCTGAGGAAGGGAGGGAGAGTGCCACGGGGCTCATGGTTGGTCCTCCCACCTCCTGCGGCTCACGTTTACCCTCTCGTACAGCGCAGATGAGGTTTCTGTATCTCCCCAGGGTTATTTCTAGCTCGTCCTTGTGCCTCCTTCAGTCCCCCATGGCTGAGGAGCTGCCCTGCAGGTAGGAGTCTGAACTTCACGGTCATCTGTCCTGCTAGCCAACTGAAGGAGCTCTGCTTTCCAAGAGAGCACAGGGTCAGAGCTTCCACCTGCAGAGCATCCTTGAGCACCTGCAGTTTGTGTCATTAAGCCTGCACTGGGCTTCTCACTACCAAGAGGCCAGAGGTGCTCTGAGCTGGGGAGTCTCAGCCTGGTTTTAAACCCCTGACAGTGGGTGATGGGCTCTGCACCTCCTTACCTGAGCCCTACGCTTCGGGTTTCACCCCATCTGAGCAGGGGATGCTCAGTGCCCCACACCGATGGCTGTCTCAGCCAGGGCTGACTGTGCAGATCTTACCCTCCTCCATCATGTGGGGAAGACAAGCTGGCTGGCATCCCAGAGAGGTTCCGAAAGCAGCAGACTCCCATCAGAGTGGCTTAGCCTCATCCTAAAGAATGATGAACCCAAGCCAGGCAAGACAGATTACTGCTCCATGCCCTGATGTGGGAAAAAGAGGGCAGAGAGATGCAGGCCACCACTTTTCTGAGGGTGGTAGGGCATGGCTCACTGCTGGCAGGGTCACTGTGTGCTGTAGGAGCATCATTTTGTCATGGACGGAGTCCCTGCTGCTGCAGCAGCCAGGACATTCCTTCTGTCAGTGCCTGGCAGGAATGCTGGAGGGCTGTGGGCATCATGCAGGAGCTGAACTGAGAGCCAGGAGTGGAACCATGGGAAGGTAAGGCTGGGCAGGGCAGGGAAACATGGCCATCCCCCCAGATATCTTGGTGCTAGTAGGGTGACCATGTCCTTTTGTCACAGTGCTGGCTGAACCCACAGTGGGACCCTGACATCCTGCTGCCACAGCTCTGATGCCAAGAAGAGCAATTGTGATGTGATCCCCTTGGCTCATCTCTGCCTTTCATACCTGCGCTTTTCGGACCTCTGGGTGCCACAATCAAGAGGCTGGTGCTGCTTTCTGCCCCTTCCTGCAGGCTGGGACTTCCATTTTTCCACTTTTCTCCTTTTCCCCTTTCCCCCTTTCCTCCTTCCTCCTCTGCCTTTCCCTTCCTCCTTCTTTCTTCCTCTTTTCCTCCTTCATGTTCTTCACCCTCTCTTTTTCTCCTTTTCTATTCACCTTTCCCCTTTCTCTACCACTTCCTCTCCCCTTCTCATTCTCTACCCTGTAGGCAAGGCGCTAGGGGCAGGCCCTGGAGAAGCATCGTCCAGCACAGAGAGTGACCCCACTTGCAGGCACAGCGAGAGAAGTAAGAGTGATGCTGGGTAGTGGCACATCTAGTGACAAAACTGGCCAGCCAAGAGAGGTGGGAGCAGCCAGAGGTGCTGCCAGATGCTGTGCAATGCTCTGAGCAGGAGGGAGCAGAACTGGCGTGGGGAGGGAATGGTGCAGATCAGGTGGTGGGGGACAGAAGCTTCATCCCACGTGGATGGGTAGCTGAGCCCTGGCTGGGGCTGTGCTGCATGGGATGAGCATGGCTGGGCATTTGGGGCAGCACCTGGACACTCAACCCCACAATTTGCCCAAGCTAAGCACACCTCCATTGGCCCAAAGACAGTGGGAAAAAATTCCTAGTGAAAAGGTCAGTTAGGCTATGGAAGACATGGCTGGACTGGACAGTGTTTGGTCTGGATAAGTCACTGGAGGCTGGTGGCGAGTGCCCTGGTTCTGCCAGAGGGTCTGGCCTGGATGAGCTAATCACTCTGTTTCCATCTTGGTGTTTCACAGTTCCATGAATTTTTGCTCTGTTAGAAACAGGAGAGAGAAAAAACAACTCAAAAATAAAGGTCAAGTACAAGCAAGAGAGAGGAAAAAATGTGCGGGCATGGGAGCACTTGGCATAGCAGAGGTGGGCGAGGGGCTGCAATGAGCCCCCAGTGTCCCTCACCCATCTTGCCTCTCTGTAGGGCCGTGCAGTGGGACTGCTGCACCCCAGACCCTGCAAGATGCCATCATCACCCAGCAGAAAGACATTGGGGCGCTGAGCTGGTGGGTTGAGGAGATGGTGGGGCGCAGGGGTGCTGGGATGCGGGAGGTAGGTTATACTCTGCCCCAGCACCACAATTCCACACCAGCCCCAGCGGCAGCACTTCTGCACCCCACATGCCCCCCGGAGTGGCATGGCCCCCTGCAAAACGGCTGGGATGGGGAGCGGGGACAAAGGCAGGGAAGGTAGAGAGGAAGAGAGAGTAATTTAACATGACAGGCTGTTTATTTTGGCAAAAAGGGTCTCTTTTCAACACATTTCAAAGCTCGGCCCTGGGGCTTGGGGGGACCACACAGAGGGGTGGGAGATGAGGGGTGCGAGATGGGGGGGGTTCAATGGGGCTCAGAGGGAGGGAGAAGAATCCCCCGCCTGTTCATCCCTGGGGCACTGCCAGGTTTCCCAAGGCCTGGATGTGCTCGCACGCTCCAGTGGGGTGTCCCCATGGGCGCCCGCGCGCCCCCGTGTGCACATGTGTGCCTACACGCATCCGCACACATTCGCACGCTCCCCCTGGCCCTGCTCCTTCCTCCAGGCCAGGGCTCAGCTGGAGTCTTGGCTTCCCCCAGCAACATTTCAAAATAGGCTGTTTATTAAA
>VZRL01000444.1:317071-339832 GCA_013397895.1 Origma solitaria | reverse complement strand
GCCCCGCCCTGTCCCGCCCCCGCCATGCTTCGGTGGCTGGTGCCGCCGTGAGAGGGGAGCGGCGTTGCCTGCGGCCATGCAGGTCCTGGCAGGCTGGGCCGTGCTGGTGGCACTGGGCGAGTGGCTGTGGGCCGGTGGTGAGGTGCCGCTGGGGGACTTCTACCCCTTCGGGCCGGCCCAGGGGGACGCCGCCACGCGGAAGCAGGACGACGGTGGCTCCGAGCTCCGGCCCCTCTCCATCCCATTCCCCTTCTTTGGTGCGGGTCACACCGGTCTCTATGTGAGTAATTTCCACTTATTTCTGCTTATTTCCTCCTATTCGCTCCCTCTTGTTTCCTCTTATTCCCTCCCTCTTATTTATTTCCTCCTATTCCCTCTTTTTCCCTCCCTCTTATTCCCTCTTTTCTATTTATTTCCTCCTCTTCCTCTTATTTCCTCTTTCCCGTTCAGCTTGGATGAATCTGAGTTTCCTGGGGGACCATCAGGTGATCCCCGCTTAACTGGAAGCATAGCAGTGTGCCAGGGTGATGCGGCGGTCCCCAGTGTGCTGGACCCCTGGCTCAGTGTGGGGGTCCCCAGCAAGGATCCTGGCCCCACTACCTTGGGATTGCTGGGCAAAGCGCTCCCCGTGGTGGGGAGCCTAGGCTTAGCCCTCGCTGGAGCTTGCGGTACCTGCGTACCCACACCTCGGGGGACTGGCCTGGTGACATGCTGGGGGATCCTGGCAGCGGGGAGCTGGATACATCTGGTGGGCAAGAGCTCAGTGTTGCTGCGCTGCAGCCCGGACATGGTGACCCTTGCTGTAGGGAGGGGGTGTTGGTGGGGCTCTGAGTGTGATGTAGAATAAAGACAGCAGCCCTTTGGGCTGGCCACTCAACAAATCCAGCTCCCTTGCCTTTCCCTGTACCCACTGGGCTGCTGGGACTGCTGGTTCCTTGCGGCCCCTGAGCCACCTGGAGGGGACTGTGGCCAGTGAACTCAAGTCATGCCTGGCACATCATGTCCCCCATAGCTGTGGCCAGAGGGGCAGCCCCAAGTGCCTGGTTGTCCACGGATTCTTTTGGGTAGTGCTGTCTTGCATCCAGGAGTGAGATTTGGGCTCCCCATGTTGCTACCCACCTGGCACAGTGAATCCTTTGGCTTCCTGATCCCTTCTCCCTGGTTTGCTCTGAACATCAGGATGACCCAGACCCAGCTGGCAGAGGAGAAGGCTGAGCATTGCCTTGATGCCAACCCAGAGCTGGGTTCATGTACCGTTCCACTGCCTTGGCTCAGTGCAGGGGGTCCTTGGTCCTACCTGATCATATTTTTCAGGGGGGAAGGATCCCCCAAAGACTTGGGGCTTGATCCATCGTGGAAGGATAGAGGAGGCTGGGAGAAGCCAGATGACATGATGCTTGTCCCATAGAGGATCCACAGTCTAGCTCTGGGTCTTAGAGGGCTGCAGGGATCAGAGGTCAGTACATCCCCCTTCCCTGAGCTGAGACCCCACATCTCTGCAGGGCCAGCTTGCCTGCCCCCAGCACAGAAGTCCATATGGCAGGGGCCCTCCTCCCCAAGGAGCTGCTGTCCGGGGGAACTGTCACAGGGCTGGGTTCACCTGGAAACCTCTATTCTCAAGGGCTGCCTCCAACCATCCCCTCCTCCTTCACAAAAACCAGCAACAACAAAAAAAGCCCTTCTTGGCTCTGGTTCTCTCCCATCTTGCTTTAATCAAGAGAAGAATGTTCCTCTGCGGACACAGTGGGGTTACGGAGGCTTTGGGAAAACAGAATCCTCTCTCCCTTAGTCACAGTAAGGACTGCCCTGTGTTCAAATGGAGGGGCTATGAACCCTCCTCAGGGACTGGGAACCTTCCCCAGGGACTGCACAAGGCCATCACAGCTCAGCCCCTCATGCCTGGGGTGTGCTGGCAGCTGGGGTGAAGGCATGCTGGCTTCCACATGGCTCCTGGGGATGCTGCTCCCAGCTCCTTTTTGGCACACAAGTGTGACACCACTGCCTGCCCGCATGCCAGAGCTGCTCTCTCCAGTTGAGAGCCTCTTGCCTGCACCAGGCTCCCTTTTCCATCCTGCAGCCTAGGGGCTTGCCAGAGGTAGACATTGCACACTGTGTTCCTGCCTGTCCCACTGTCGCCTGTGGGCTGGGGAACAGAGTGGCTGGGAGCTGACTGCACCGCCAGCTGTGGCACTGTGGCCCAGCGCTGGCAGGGTCTCTTCCTGGGAATTTGGGAGCTCAGGATGAGAGTATTTCCCTTTGATCCCTGCTCCCTCCAGCCTGTTCAGGCAGGCAGTGTGTTCCTTCAACCTTCCTCATTCCCACTGCATCCCTAAGCTGGGAGGCAGCACTCCAGGAAGCAACATCCACTATTTCCAACTTCCTTCCCTGAGCTGAGGCTGCCTCTGCCGTGCCTCCGTGGGCCAGGCATCCCAGAACCCTAATTGCCACAATCAGTTAGTGCTGAGGAGCAGCTTGAAGTATCTCACCCTGGGGGTCTGGCATCCCCCACTTTAATGAGAGCAGCCTGCTGAAGCACCGGGGCCTTTGCATGGGGTAGCGGCACTTGGTCACCTGGGGATCAAGAGCTGTTGGCTCACTCGGAGTGCTCTGCATGCCGGTGGATGGATTGCTGCCCAGCAAGGCTCCTCCCACCCTGGGCTGGTGCCCACATGGGCCGGTGCCCACAGCCCCCCTGCTAGGAGGGTCCAGCCCCATGGGCTGCCGTGAGACTAGGGAGCGAGCTCAGGCCTCCACCGCTGCCAAGAGCACTGCCGTGAGCTGGCCCCACGCACCGGGCACTGTTTGTTTAATGCACAGGGCTCCTGCAGTTTTCGCAGCTGTTCCCCTTCCCCTGGCCCGGAGAACAGGGCTGGGTTTGTTCGGGCAGTTGCCCGCAGCAGCACTCCAGTGAGCAGGCGGCTGAGGCGGGGGCCTGTGGGTGTTGTGGGTGCTGAGGCACGTCTCTGCTTCTAAGGACAGGAAGGGGAAGTGCTCCAGTATTTGTGGAAAGGGGAGGGGGAGAGAAAGGTGAAATGCAAAGCGCCTCTGAAACATGGATTCGTGCTGGAAGCAGGAGTCAATCGTGACCACCCATTTCTTTCCCTCTCTCTCTGCAGGTAAACAACAATGGCATCATCTCATTCCTGAAGGAGGTCTCCCAATTCACACCGGTGGCCTTCCCCATCTCCAAGGACCGCCGTGTGGTTGCTGCTTTCTGGGCGGATGTGGATAATCGGCGGGCAGGTGATATATATTACCGAGAGAGCACCGAGCAGCCCATCTTGGAGAGAGCAAGCAGGGACATTGCTCAGTATTTCCCTGAGTTCCCAGGGTTTTCTGCACAGTGGGTCTTCATTGCAACCTGGTACCGAGTCACCTTCTTCGGGGGCAGCTCCTTTTCACCAGTGAGTAGCTGAGGCAAAGCAGCCACCCCACCTCTGTGCCTTCCATGTGGTGCCAGACCTGCTGCCACTTGTGGCATGGAGCTGCCAGCAGGGCTAAGTTAACCATGATGGCTCCATCAGGATAGCTTGCTGTGACAG
Organism: Origma solitaria; assembly: GCA_013397895.1. Classification (NCBI taxonomy): domain Eukaryota; kingdom Metazoa; phylum Chordata; class Aves; order Passeriformes; family Acanthizidae; genus Origma; species Origma solitaria. Next base: position 336,290 of record VZRL01000444.1, on the reverse strand, counting down.
AGCAATGGTGGGCTGGCAATACCAAGCCCTCCTCTTTGTGGAATGTGGAGGCTTTACATCACCAACCTTCTTGGGCAAAAGTGAGGCGCCTTTTGCCTTCCAGATGCTCAATACCCATATTTTCCCCCATTTTTCCCATTCTCCTGGGAGGAGAAGTGAGCTGTTCTCACTCACGATCACAACAAGTTAGGATTAAAAGTAATTAAACTGTAATGCCCTTGCTCGCAGAGGAGGACTGGGGTTCAAGGAAACACCCCTTTGCTGATTGTAGTTTCTGTCACTTTATTTTCTGACTGGTTCATTGTCCCTCACTGCTCTCTTCCCCTCCCTGCTGCAGGTAAACACTTTCCAGATTGTCCTCATCACGGATGGCAAGCTTTCCTTCACCATCTTTAATTATGAGTCCATCACCTGGACCACGGGTATGCACGCCAGCAGTGGGGGGGACTTTGCTGGGCTTGGTGGCATCGCGGCACAGGTAAGTGGCGCATGCGGCCCCTGGTGTACTTGGGTATCACGTCCGCCTTGTGAGCTCGTGGCTCCTGTTTGGGTTTCTTGGAGGTGGAAAAGCTCCCCCTGCTTGTTTTTTTTTTCTTCTTCAGAGTTCTTAAATATCTGTGTGTGCTCTGGCTCCCAAAGCTGAGACCATACAGGGGGCTTTGTTATCCCAAAACCGCAGGTCTTTGCCTTGGCTGCTGCTTCATAGTCCCTTTTACTTCCTAACCTCAGCCTTTAAGAGCAGCTGCCACAGCTAGCACAGCTTCTGCTTGTAGTTTTATTTCATCCCTGTGTGTGTTGTTGTGTTAAAGGGAAAAAAATACAACACCCACACCCACGAAAACCCCAGTACCCACTTAGATGTGTGAATTTACCAACAGTTGATCCGTGCTTAGCTCCCTGCTTGCCAGCCTGCAGCAGGCAGGATGCTGCAGGTGGAGAGGAAGCGCATGGGGTTTGAATCCCCAGGAAGGGACTGAGCAGGTCAAGCGGCCGCTTCACCCTATTGTCCCATCATGTGGACAGGGCTGAACGCTGGCCTGTGGCAAGTGGAAGGGGAGAGTTGGTCTGAGCGGTGCCACCAGTGGTGCTGCGTGACAGGAGAGTTGAGTCCAGGTGTTCCAGCTGCCTTCCCCCATGCACTAGTGATGTCCCTTTACTCTCTTGCCTTTGTCCTTCCAGGCAGGTTTTAACGCTGGTGATGGAAAGCGCTACTTCAATATCCCCGGATCCCGCACTGATGACATCGCTGACGTGGAGATGACGACAAATGTGGGTATCCCCGGGCGCTGGGTGTTCAGAATCGATGATGCCCAGGTGCAAGTGGGGGGCTGCAGCAATACAAGTAAGAGGACAGCAGTTAGGTTTACTTAACTCCCAACCCAACCCCGCACTGTTCTCCAGCCCCATCTTTCCCTTCCTCAACCCCCACCTCCACGGGGTGGAAGAGATGTCTGGAAGGGCTTTGGGGAGGGAGGGGAGGCAGCTATCCGGGGACTGTCTTCAGCACTGGCTGCGGTTGGGGATGGTACCCGTGGTTGCCCCGGGGCTGGGAAAGGGCTGGGAGAGCAAATGGGAAGGGGAGGAAGAGTTCTTAGTTTAAAGGAGCCTGTGGGGAGTGATGAAGGAGACTGGGGAGGAGGTGATATGCACAGTTGGGACCCTGCCAGCCCACTTCCAGGCCAGCACTCTTGGGGGGTGCATATATATGTCTGTCAGTCCCAGTATGCTGGGCTGAGCTGTATGAAGGGCTGCTGAATGCCAGCCTGCCATGTGGGGCTAAGTTGCCAGGGCGTGGTCCATGCTCCTCACTCCAGGGGTCCTGACACGTCCCCCACAGAGCTGCTGGTCTCTGGTTCCTCATCCCCACTTCCCCCGGCCATGTTTTCCCGCTCATGATCTGTGTGTCTTGCGTTATCGGTGGATTTTCTGTACGTGGGCTCTCCTGTCCCCTTTCCCTCTGCCCTGAATGATAAGTGAGGGCGTGTTCATGTCTCCCCAGCCAGTGGAGCAGACTTTCTCCCCGCAGCCAGGCTTCAGACCTGTGCAGCCTCTCCCCCTTGCACAGGAGGAGTAAAACTGCCCCCTGTCCCAGGGGAGCCCACGAGGAGCAGACCCTGCCCTGCCATCAGGCAGCACGCCCTGTGGGCTCCCCGAGCACCCCAGGGAGCCGGGCGGGTGCAGGGAGAGTTCCTCGCACTGGTGTGGCTGGAAGGTGGCAGGTGAGCCCTGCCAGGGGTCACAGGGGCTGACAGGGGTCACTGCCTGTTCCCACAGCCTCTGTCTGCCTGACGCTGCGGCCCTGCCTGAATGGGGGGAAGTGTATCGAGGACTGCATCACGGGGAACCCCTCCTACACCTGCTCCTGCCTGGCCGGTTTCACGGGGAAGAGGTGCCATGTTGGTGAGTGAGTGCTTTGCTGCAGGGACCAGGTCTTGCTCCCAGTGTCACTGCTGGTTGCTGGCAGTCTGTCTGTCCCTGCCCTGAGCTCCTGTCCCCACCCGGGACTCTGTTTCAGATGTGGATGAGTGCCTCTCCCACCCATGTCAGAACGGAGCCACCTGCCTCAACGGTGCCGGCAGCTTCACCTGCAGGTGCCCACCAGGCTTCAGAGGCAACATCTGTGAGACAGGTGAGCAGCACAGCACTTGAAAAGCAGAGACCCCAGGCTTGGGGGGCACCTCTGCTCTTGGGAGGGCTCTTCAGACCAGGGTCCTGCAGTAGCTGCTGGGCTCAAGCAGTTTGTGACAGCCAACTTGGATTTCAGCTTGCTTCAGGCAAAAGAAGCTTTTCTCTGGCCATGAGCCCTTCCGACTTCTGACTCTTCTGAGGGCTTCGCTCAGCACTGCCGCCAGCACTCTTCTACCACCACCAGAAAAGCTGGCAGCCAGTGCTCAAACAAGCCTTGTAGGCCCTGCTTTTGCAGTTGATGTTCTGGTCCCAAGCTCTTCAAAGCCAGTGGAGACCCTCCCAGTCCCTGGCAGGGGCTGTGGTGACAGGTTTTCCCCGCCACTGGCCTCCGCCTGCCAGTGGAAGTGCCGCCAAAGCATTTGGCTCCCAGCAAGCTGCCGCGCCAGTGGAAAAGGCGAGAAGGGAGTTGGCTTTTGGGGGAGGAAGGAAAGGAGGGAGAAGTGCCCAGCACAGCACACTGACATCCAGGAGGTGCAGGGGGATGAAAGAGCTGAGCTGCCTGAGGACTGGCTTTGGGGACAGTCATGATGGGGCACATGGCCACTGTCTCCTGGCTGAAGGTACATGGGTGGCTCTGGTCTGTGCTCTGGCTAGGCCTGGTATCACCACGTGTAGAGGGTACTGTGTGCTGGTCCTGTGCCTAGGTTGACACCCCTGCCCCTCTTTTTTTTCTGTGTTCTTCTGCAGCAGATTCACCATGTGAGAGCAAGGTGTGCCAGAATGGTGGGAGGTGCCAGGTGGTGAATAGGACAGCAACATGCTTGTGCCAGTCGGGGTACACAGGGGCGGACTGCCAAACAGGTGGGCGACAGAAACAGGTTTGGTGTGGAGATGGTGGCATTTCATAACTTGGCAAGCTTCCTTCCCAGTCAACTTCATTCCTGGAAGTAGTTTTGGGAGGGGAATACTTGGAATTGCCAGTGACACCTATTTGTTTTCCTCTTCCCTCCCTTCACCCTCCTGAGCATCATCTGGGCTGGGAGGCACCAGGTGAGCTGGCTGTGCCCACACATAACCTGACCACATTTTCTGGCCTCCTCTTGCAGAGGTGAACGAATGCGAGTCCAGCCCATGCCTGAATGGCGGGCACTGCATCGACCTGGTTGATAACTACACCTGTGTGTGCCTAGAGCCCTTTGTGGGACAGCGCTGCGAGACAGGTGCCTGTTCCCCAGGATGAGCCACACCGGGGACTGTGTCCCCCATGCTCTGCTGGCCATCGTGGCCCCTCTCCCAGGCCCAGGCTCTCCTCGTGCTCACTTCCTTGCTTTCCCCTTACCAGATTCATCTGCCTGCGAGGATCAGAGTTGCCAGAACCGGCAGACGTGCAACTACATCCGCCCTGGTCGCTATATTTGCACCTGCTCCCCGGGCTATTATGGCAACAACTGCCAGTATGGTGCGTGGGGTTGTGCCTCGACCAGCCTGGCATGGGAACTGCAGTCAGGGGAACTGGGTGGGAATGGGCACATGGCTGCAAAGGGGCTGTGTCAGTCATAGGCACTGCTGAAACTCGTGGGTGGCATGTGTGGAGGGGCCATGGTGCTGCCAGGAGGGAACACTCTCCTGTGGGGCTGCTTGACTGTGCTGGGACCTCCAGCAGGATCCCCAGGACAGAGGATGTTCCAGTCCCAGACTGGACACCTCCAGCTCAGCCTGCCCATTCCCCACAGGTGGGCCCCGTGTGCCTGGTGCCTGCCTCTCCCACCCGTGCCAGAACGCGGGTAGCTGTCTGGAGACTGAGCGGGGCTATGTCTGTGAGTGCCAGGAGGGCTACACTGGACAGGACTGTCGAGACCGTGAGTACCAGCCGAGGGGACTTGCTAGTGGGGTGCAGCAGCTCAAGGGGAGCCTTCATGCTCATGAAAGGGAGAAGCATCAACCCCCTAGTGCCTGTTCAGGGCTCCAGCATTGAACAGAGGGTCTGTCCTACTGAAGGAGGCTGTGCCTGTGTGGCTGAGAGCCTCAGGGCTGCTGCCCAGCTTTCTCTGTGAGTGGCATCTGTCAAGGCCGCTTGTCTGTCCCAGCCTGCAAGCAGGAGAGGTCCTGGGAAGCTCCTGTTTCTTCTCTTGCAGAGCTCTCTGAGGGCTGTGAGTGTCGTAATGGGGGCAGTTGTCTGGAGGGGAACGTCACTGTCTGCCAGTGCCTCCCTGGGTTTTTTGGTCTCCTCTGTGAATTCGGTAGGTGAAAGCTTCTTGCTTACTGTGTTTATTCCCTCTGGGATGCTTAAGTCAGGCGGTCTGTGGGTAAGCAAGGTGACACTGCCCATGCCTGAGCCTAGGAGAATGCCAGGGGCACACACTGAATTTGAGCTTGGAAATACTGTCCCCTGGTGAGATGGCTTCCATCTCCATCACTCCCCCTTTGAGCTGTGCCTCTCCCAGCCTCTGCCTCAGCCGAGCTCCCACGGGTGGGGAGGGAGTCACAGCCTTTGTGCACTCCATCGCTGAAGCTCGCTGGGCATCCAGGCTGGGCATAGCCATTTCTACTGTCTGTACCATGGAGTACAGAGGGTCTGTCCTGTCTCACTGGACCCTGCAAAGTTAGGAGACTCCTGTTTCCATGTGGGTGTCCTCCTGCCACTGGCTGAGGAAGGCCGGTGCTGGCCGTGTGTTTGCAGAAGTCACCACGACACCGTGCAACATGAACACGCAGTGCCCAGACGGTGGGTACTGCATGGAGTATGGCGGGAGCTACCTCTGTGTCTGCCACAGCAACTATGGCACCAACCACAGTAAGACCACGGGGATGCGGGAACAGCCCTGGGGTGGGGGTGAGCTGGGAGTACCCTCGCCAGCAGGGCAGCTGCACTTGTACACCTGGCCGTACGTCCTCAGTGATGCCCTGTGTTTGGCTCTGCAGCAATGCCATCCCCCTGCGACTCAGAGCCCTGCTTGAATGGGGGGTCCTGCAAGGTTCATGATGACTCGTACATCTGCGAGTGTCCTCAAGGCTTCCTTGGCATGCACTGTGAGAAAGGTACCTGCACAGGGCTCCCTGTGGCCCCAGCATGTGGCAGAGAGGTTGGGAGAAGGGCTTGGACCTTTCTGGGAGATGGGCAGCTACTTGCAGAGCTGGAAGTTGGTGCAGGTTTTCCCATCCTGCAGGGTAGAGGGAGGGGTTGCATGACTCCCTTCATGACACCCAACAGTCGCAGAAGCTGTTCCAGTTGTTTCCTGTACAATACCATCTGTGTTGGTGTTTTTTCTTTACATGCCACAGTTTCTGCCCTTGGGAGCAGCCAGCTGTCTCCCAGCATCACGCACCCATGGGCCCCCAAGGCCCCAGCACATGTCCGTATGGGTGTAATTTTTGTGGTGTTGCTGGAGTCAGGATGCAGTCAGCCTTCCTGCAGCAGGGGGTTTGGTGGGGTGCTGGTGGGAGGCAGCGGCTCTGCGTGACCCCACTCTGGGCGCTCTCTCTGCAGCCAAGCCTCGGCTCTGCAGCACAGGACCCTGCCGCAATGGGGGCACCTGCAGGGAGGCAGATGGAGAATACCACTGCACGTGCCCCTACCGCTTCACCGGCAAGCACTGCGAGATCGGTACAGCCCCCCGGCCCCCCGCAGGGAGGAGAGGTGGCAGCCGGCCCGCCAGGCTCATGCCCACCTTGTGCCCCCAGGTAAGCCGGACCCCTGTGCATCGGGGCCCTGCCAGAATGGAGGCACCTGTTTCCACTACATCGGCAAGTACAAGTGTGACTGTCCCCCAGGCTACACCGGCCGGCACTGCGAGATCGGTAGGTCTGAGGAGAGTGTGCCAGTACTTGGGGGGCTGCCTGGGGGGGTGATGGGCCTGACTGTCAGGAGCTCGCTGCTTGCTTTCAGCCCCCTTCCCTGCAACTGTTCCTTGTGCTCTGCTGGAAGGGGAAGGGGGCCGGCTCTGGTTTCATTCTTTGCTCTGCTCTTCTTCTAGTGCCCTCCCCATGCTTTCCTAGCCCCTGTGAGAATGGGGCTACCTGTGAGGACCTCGGCGGGGGCTATGCTTGCACCTGCTCCGTGGGCTATGTAGGGAAGCACTGCCAGTTTGGTAAGGGCCTTGCGCTTTCCCTTCCAGCGGGGGACTTGGAGCGCCTCTGTGGGCCCCATTCATCCCCTGTCTCTCCCCAGAGGTCGACTGTGGCATCCCCAGCGAGGTGAAGCATGCCCAGGCTTCTTTCAACTCCACCAAGGTGGGCTCACTGGCTGAATACCAGTGTGAGCTGGGCTACATCCTCAGCCAGCACAACCATCCCCGTGTCTGCCATGTGCCAGGTGTCTGGAGCGACCCCCCTGAATGTGATGGTGAGGAGTGCTGGGGAGTGGACAAGCACTGGGACACTATCCTGGTGGGCTGTGGTCATGACCATGGTTTGGTGACCGCAGGATGTGTACTTCAGTTGTCTACTGCCTTCCCCCCAGGATCGCTGTCCTGTGCTCATGTCTTTCACTTTCTATCTCCCTTGCTTAAATGCCTTTAGAGATCGATGAGTGCCAGTCCCAGCCCTGCCTGAATGGTGGCCAATGCAAGGATCGTGTCTCTGCATTCCTGTGCTTGTGTGAGCCAGGTTACACCGGCTACCTCTGCGAGTTGGGTAAGAGACCATGCCAGGCATGCTCCAGGACTGTCGCAGTCCCTTCCTCACCCTCCGGCCCTTGGGGAAGACCCAGTGGGTTGTGAATTCCGTGGTCAGGAGCTAGGTTATCAGCAGCTGTGTGCTTGGATCAGCCTGAGGCGAGGGCTTCTCTCCCAGGACTCCCAGGCAGCTGTAGGATTTTCCAGCAGGGAGACGCCGCTCCTGGTGGGGGATGATGGGCAGCATGGGAGGCAGTGGGACTTTGGCAGGTGGCTCCAGCCCAGTTCCCTGGGACTGGGCAGAGGACAGTGGTAGGAGAAAGTGGGCTGTTGGAAGTTCGATGAGGGGACATGACTCAGGCACCCTATGGGATCTCTTGGTACAGCCCCGCACTGCCAGTTGTCCCCAGCTGTCCCTGAGGGAACGTCCCCATGCCATGTGCCTGCTTCAGGGGCAGGCATGAGGCAGTGGGCATCCAGGAGCAGGGATGTTCCTGGCCACTGGGCTTGGGGAAGCAAGTGACATGGGAAGGATCCGTGCCCTATGGGAGAAGTGCTGCCTCTTCAAGCCCCTGTCCCCAGCCACCAGCCATCTCTGTGCTGAGCTGGCGCCTTTCTTCCCACTGGACCCCAGATGTTGACGAGTGCCAGTCGGAGCCCTGCAAGAACAGCGGGACCTGCCAGGACCTCCCCGGGTCCTTTGCTTGCTACTGTCCCGAGGGCTTCTTGGGGACCCAGTGCGAGACAGGTAGGGGCTCTCCCTTCCTGGGTCAGTGGGAGGCTGGACTGTGGGCACCAGGACACTGCCAGGGCTCGCACCATTCCAGGTGGGCTGGTCACTGTCTCGGACAGCTTGACCCAAAGCCATCACCTGGGTGCTCACTGTTTCACCTCCTGTAGTTTTGGGGGTAGATCTGAAACTGCTCTGATGGGGAGGGAGCAATGAATGAGATGTCCACCAGTGATGGACTCCTTTTCTAAGGTGTCCACCCCTGCCAGGGGATGTGGCCACCATGGTGCACAGTGGGGGATTCAGTGTCCAGCCCAGCTGTGCCAAGCCCTGGGCTAGGCATCTGCCGTGCTGCCTGCTCAGGGTTCTGTCACTGTCACTTGCTCATGGAAGCTGGGAGCTGGCTGGTGGCACACTGGCGTGCTCACCGCTGGCCTTCTCCTGCCTCTAGAAGTTGATGCCTGTGAGTCAGACCCTTGCCGAAATGGAGGGGAGTGTGAGAGCTACGGGGGCTCCTACCTTTGTGTGTGCCCAGAGGGTTTCTTCGGCTACCACTGTGAGACAGGTGAGGCAGGCAGGGCAGCGCAGGGTGGTGCCGGGGTCAGCAGCACTGCTGACACTGCCAAACCTGGCACCTCTCCCACAGCCAGTGACCCGTGCTTCTCCAGCCCCTGTGGGAGCAGAGGCTACTGCCTGCCCAGCAATGGCACCCACAGCTGCACCTGCAAAGTCAGCTACACAGGCAAGAACTGCGAAAAAGGTAAAGGCCCTCAGCAGCGGCACCAGGACGTGATGTGGGGCTTGACACCAGCCTGGCAGTGCCCACCGCCTACAAGGGGCTCAACACCATCTGGGACCAGCAGCGCTCCTTGAGGCGGGCAGGGCTGGGGGCTCGCCTTGGGGGGGTGGCAGCCCATGCCCCACTGATGCCATGGGTGGGTGCTAGCATGCTGAGTCTCTGCCGCAGGTGCCAGGCTTGGCACCAGGACACGGGGGACAGATTTCCCCTGCAGCAACGGCAATCCCTCGGATGCCCTCAGGAGGGGTGGCAGAGGCGTCTGAGGGAAGCCTCTTGGCACTGGCCTCCCCACAACCCCTCGCCCCATCCCGCAGTGGCAAGCGCTTGGCCACCAGAGATAGCAGGGAATGCTCCTGGCGCCCTGGCTCCTCCTGTGCCCACTGGGCCAGGGGTGGCTTACACCCACAGGGGCCCTGCCAGCTGTGCCAGTCTAGACAAGCGAGGATGTTGTCCTCTTATTGCTGCTGTTCTGCCGCTTGCTGATGGGGTCTATTCTCTAAAGATTCATGGCGTTACCTCTCCCCTTTGCTTTTGCACACACCCTGAAGAATTGCTGCCACCAACCTCATTAAAGGTGGAAAGGGTGGAGGACACTGGTGTGTTGATTTCTTGGCACCCACCTGAGGACGCAGCTGCCAGGCAACTCATTGACGGCTACGCCGTGACGTACGTATCCCTCGACGGCTCTTACCGCAGGACAGATTTTGTGGACCGAAGTCGTTCTGCCCACCAATTGCGGGCACTAACCTCCGGCAGAGCCTACAATATTTCTGTCTTTTCAGTCAAACGCAACGTGAACAACAAGAATGATATCAGCAGGCCCGTCATGCTCACCACGCGCACTAGTGAGTAGCGTCCCCAGGGGGATCACGGTCGTGAGCGTGCGCGGCCCCCGCAGGTGCCAGGGTTTGTGCTGCTGCCTCCAGCCTGCCAGCTCCAGCATGGTGTCAGACCTGGTGGATTTGCTGGTGCAGATCCTAAAATCCAGCTGGGGGCCTCTGGAAAGTGCTTGACACACAGAATCGCTCTTTTCTTTGCTGTGAGTAAAAGGGGCCTGACCCCGCCCTGTGGCTCACCCCGTCCAGGGGCTGTAAGGGAGCTTGCAGCAGGGACTGCTCCTGAATACTGTTCGCTGGGGCCAGGCTCTTCTGCTCCTTGTCACTGTGCCTAGGAGAGCACGAGGAGCCCCTGTGCAAGGCAGGCAGCAGGGCTTGTGCAATCCCATGGAGCAGTCACCCTGCCATACTGCTGGGCTTGGTGTGGGAACGTGCCAGCGAGGGCAGAGGCTGTCAGGGACCTCTGCTCCATGGGTGGAGGAAGGGGAACAGTGGTGCCTCTGGGGCATGGACAGGCAGAGCAGCTGTGATCCTGCTTGCTAGGGCAGACAGGTGTGGAAATCAAATGCAATCGGGATGGAGGGAATTAGACTTAGAAAAGAAGATGGCCTCTGAGGAGAGGAGAATGGTGGTAGTAAAGCCCATGAGCCACATCTCCCACAGCAGGCTGAGACCAAGTGAACTCTGGGGGAAGAGATAGCAGCATGGTGCTGGGCACAGCACCTAATGGGGCCTCAAGCCATGGCTGAATACTGGGGTCAGCAAGTGCTGGGTTCAGGATGGCCACCTGGAGAGTGCCATGGACTTAGCAGGCACTAGTGGGGTTCTTCAGAGCTCAGTTTGGGGCTGGTCCTGTTTAACGTATTTACTGGTGGTCTGGACATAGGGATTTTGTGTACCCTCGGTAAATTTGCAGACAACACCAAGTTGGATGGGAGTGTTGGTCTGCTTGAGGGTGGGAAGGCTCTGCAGAGAGACCTTGGCACACTCAATCAAAGGACAAGAGCATGATGTTCAGTAAGGCCAAGTGCCACAATCCTGCACTTGAGTCACAGCACGCCCCTGCAGCTCCCGGCTGGGGGAGGAGTGCCTCAAGAGAACAGTCTCAAGAGTCTCTTGAGCAGAAAGGGACTAGAGGGATGCTGGTTGACAGCTGACTGAACATGAGCCAACAATGTGCCCAAGTGGCTGAGAAGGCCAATGGCATCTTGACCTGTATCAAGAGTAGCATGGCCAGCAGAACTAAGGAAGTGATCATCCCTTTGCACTCAGCTTTGTTGAGGCTGCACTGCTTTCAGTTCTGGGCCCTCACTTAAAAAAGGACATTGAGGTGCTGGAGCATGTCCAGAGAAGGACAACAAGGCTTGTCAAAGGTCTAGAAGACATATCTTATGAGGAACAGCTGAGGGAGCTGGGTTTGTTTAGCCTTGAGAACCAGAGGCTCAGGGGGGACCGCATCACTCTCCAAAACTCCCTGACAGGAGGTTGTAGTGTGGTGGAGGCTGGTTTCTGGAAATGGCCTGAAGCCAAGACAGGGGAAATTGATATTAGTAGTAAAAAATTTTTCACTCTTTGGGTGGTCAAACATTGGAATAGGTTGTCCAGGGAGGTGGTAGAGTCACCATCCCTGGAGGTGCTCAGGAGGCATCTGGATCTGGTGCTGGGTGATGTGGTTTAGGGGTTATAGTGACAGTGCTGGGAGGATGGTTGGACTGGATGATCTTCTAGGTCTCTTCCAACCTTGATGATTCTATGGTTAGGGCCAGGCCTGGGCACTACAGCCCCTTTGGGGCTGGGCAGAGGGGCAGCCTCGGGGGTGCTTTGAGTGGCACAAAGCCCTGAGGGTGGGCAGATGGATGTGCCTCCTGCCTGCCTGGAGGCTGTGAGGACAGGAGAGCACGAATTCAGTGGGACAAGTGGCACTGAGCTGCTCCGCTGGGGAAGGTGATCCAGAGGTGCCGGCAGGACCCCACTTGGGGGGTGCATGGGGAAGGGCTGGGGTGATCCAGAATGACCACAGTCCTCTCTGCTTGCTCTGGCCAGGACCGCGTCCGGTGGAAGGTTTTGAGATCACGAATGTGACTGCCAGTGCCATCACGGTGCAATGGGCTCTCCACCGACTCCAGCATTCCACTGTCAGTAGGGTGAGGGTCTCCATCCGCCAGATGGGGGACCTGGCAGGCCGCACCGTGGAGCTGAACAGCAGTGTGGCCAAGTACACCTTCCTGTGAGTGGGGTGGTGCTGGGTGCCAGAGCTCCCTCAGATTGCCCCCCTTACCCCTTCCCACCCTATCTTTCTCTTCCGCAGGGACCTGCAGCCAGGAGAGAGATATATCATCCATGTCACGACACTGAGCGGCCTGGGAATGGAAGACCACCCCTCAGAGAGCCTGGCCTCAGCCCCTTTTCATGTGTGGACAAGTGAGTGAGGTTGTCTTTGCCATCCCAACTTGGCAGGTGGAGGGGCTTGCCAGGAGAGCTGTGGGGAGGGAAAGGTGTGGGAGCTGCCAGCACAGCAGGTGGGAGGTGTGCAGGCAGGCCTGGGGAGGCCAGGAAAGACACTGGCATGTCCTCCTCCCAAGTCTTGTTCAGGCTCTGAGAGCAGCATGAGCCCAGCCCCATTCAGTGCCTGCATGGGCCCGATTCATCCCAGAAGGTGAGGGAGCCCTGGGTGCAGTGAGGCTCTGTCTGTCCTGTCTGTCCTGTCTGGCAGTGCCAGGGGCTGGGGCCCTGGCACACTTGTAAGATGCTGTGAGCAAATAGGGTGGTGGCCATTCAAGGACACCAGCTCTGACTGCTTTCTTCCCCATCCCCTGCCTGCCGCAGGGCCTCTCCCCCCACAAAACCTCACTGCCTCCCATGTCACCGCCACCTCTGTGTCCATGGCGTGGGAGCAGCCGCCCGTTGGCACCATGGAGGGGTACATCATCAATGTCACCACTGCTCAGAGTGTCAAGAGCCGCTACGTGCCTAATGGGAAACTCGTGTCCTACACGGTGCGGGACCTGCTGCCTGGGCAGCGGTACCACCTGTCCTTGACAGCTGTGCAGAACACGGAGCAAGGCCAGGTGCACAGCGAGCCCATCCACCTCTATGTCAACACCTGTGAGTGCTCAAGGGGCTCTGCTGGATTGCTGCAGCACAATGGAGGCAATGGGATGACGGGGAAGCAGGAAAAGGGGTGGGAACCAGCTGGCCAAAAGAGTGATGAGCCCTTGTGGCACCAGCACTGGGTGTCTGCAGCCAGCTGTGGGGACAACACCCAGGTCCACTGGAAAGGGAGGTGGGGGCTGTAGGGTTAGCGAAGGGCAGATGCAGAGCTACAGCTTGGTGACGGGCACTTGCATCCCTGGTGTGTGGAGTGTCACCTGGCAGCCTGGGGATGATGGCATGGGATGGGCTGGGAGGTTGGTTGCCGGCTCACACTGCCTCCCACTAAGCGTCATCCTTCGATGTGCAGTGCAGAGGGATGGGGCTCCAGAGAGACGCTGGAGCCAAGGTGGGCACCCCCGGGTTCTGCGCAACAGGCTGCCCCCAGCCTTCCTGCCCGAGCTCCGCCTGCTAGCAGATCATGACACAGCTGAGGAGCCCTCACCAGCCCCCAGGTAGGCATTGCTTCAGCACTCCTGGCTCTTCCACTAGCACTCGGGCAAGCACTAGGCTGACCCAGCCCGTTTTCCCAGTTTCCATGTGTGCTCTTGCTAGGGTGCAGCCTCTTCCCCATCCACTGGGGTCCTGAGGTAGGCCCCTTACCCTGTGAGCAGGTCCCCCATGGGACTTGCACAGAGCCTGATGCCACCAGTCAATGCTTTATCCAGCTGCCGTGGAGCCTGGGGCACCTGCTGTACCCCATTACCCTTATGGTTCTCCTGTCCTAGGTTCACGGAGCTGGTGGATGGCAGAGGGAGGATCAGCGCCAGGTTTGGCACTTCGCTGGGAAAATCCATCACTGTGAAGGCGCGTAAGTGCTCTGTTGCCTTTGTGTCCTGCTCCTGTCATCCAGTGCCATCTCCTGCGCCTCCTTGCAAGTTGAGGTGGCAGCTGGGCAGGCTGCTGTAGGGCTGGCAGAGCCATAGAGGAGGGTGGAGCTGTCTCACCTGGCTCTGGGCAGGCACACATTGGCTCTGCTTGTTAGACCCCTGGCCAAGGAGTGGGGTGACTGGCTGAGGGACCCCAGAGAAGGACCCTTGCTGATGGGAAGTGATGCTGACTGTGGCACAGCTGCCCTTCTTCCCTGCCAGCAGCAGCAGGGGCCTGAGCAGTGGCTCCGTAGCCCTCCAGTGCGGCCCCTGCCTGCCCAGCAGCCTCAGCCCCCACTGTCAAGAACAGCCTCACACCTGAGGAGGGTGTCTGGGTGAGAAACCCCTCACTAGTCCAGCCCTAGCCCCCATTTTCCATCCCCAAAAGATGAGATACAAGTGCCAGCCCAAGATATATATCCTAGAGCACCTGGGAACCCCATGCCATGGGGTGGGGAAGGGGCCTGGCACACCTAAGGGCAGCCCTTGGCCTCACTGCACATTCTGGTTCTGCCCGTCCCTCCCCAGAACTCCATGTCCCACAGCCTTCCAGGAGGAGTGAGGGTGTCACCCCAATTCCAGGGGGGCCAACTGGAAGGGACTAAAGCATTGCCTCAAGCCTGACCAGTGCCCCAAAGCTGCGGGGAGGCTGGGTCCCCTTGGACAGGCTGCCTTGGGTCTGGCTCTGGCCTGGAAGGTGATGTTTAACCCTCTCATTGTCCAGAGCCAGAGGCTCCAGTGAAACTGGAGAACACAGAGGTGTCCAGCTGGGACAGTCTGGCACTGCAGCTGCGTGAGGCAAAGAGCAAGAGTAAGTCCCAGGGAGACCCACAGCAGCGGGAACCCAGCCCTGGCCCCGCAGGCATGGGGCTCAGCACCAGCCTGCCCTCCTTGGAGGCATGGCAGGCACCCCTGCCCTCCTGCTCTTCCTGGGAGCACCCTGGCAATGCCAGGGGCTTGGCAGGGCTGTGCTGTGGCCCCGGGCTCTGATGGTCGAGTGTGTTTTGCAGGAGAGGGGCAGAACTGCTCCAAGAACCCCTGCAGGAATGGAGGCACCTGTACCAGAGATGACGAGTCCTACCACTGTGCCTGCCGCCCAGGGTTCAAGGGCCGGGTCTGCCAGCTGGGTGAGTGCCAGGCTCTGCCGGAGGGCCAAGCTCCCTCCTGCAGTGCCAGGCTGGTGGCTGTCCCTGTCACAGGTCCCCCAGGATGTAGGTCCCCCAGCACACCCTGCCAGCACCCAGGGGCTCCCATGATGCCCAGGCTTTGCTAGAGATCAGTGCCATGCTGGCAGCTGAGAGAGGGGCTGGGCTCTGCTCTTAGTTCAAGGAGATATGAGTACATATCCTGACTGAGCTCCTGATTGAGCTCTTTGCCTCTGCCTGGCAAGTCAGGCCCCTGCCCTACCCACAGAGTTACGTGGGCACTCTGAGGCTGGGGGCTCCGCTTCTACTGGTGGGCCAGCTCTGTTGAGGCCAGCCCTCCAGCACAGCCAAGAAGCTGGGGGGCCTCACCAGAGCCTTGCCACGAGGCACAGGCAGGCAGGGCCGGGGATGGGCTCAGTGATAGCTCCCCTCTCCTATTCCCCAAGCAGCCTGCAAGAAGGTGCCACACTCGTGCACGCGGCTGTACTCGGAAACCAGGTCATTCCCAGTGTGGGAAGGAGGCACCTGCCACTATCTGTGAGTACTGCCTGCAGGTTATGCTCCCCCCTTCCCCTTGTGCTCTGAGCCGGGGATGTCTCCCTGCAGCTCAGCTTTGGGGAAGGAAGAGCAAGCACGAGGCCGTCTCCAACCCCAGCTGGCAGCTGCCCCCTCCCCCGCGCAGGCCGAGCAGCCTGGCATGCCCCTGTGGCTACCCCCGTCAGGGCAGGGTGTTGCTGAAGTGACAGCTCCATACTGGTGTTACCCGCCCCCATGGCAGCAAGGTTGGATTTGGTGTGTGTGACCCCGAAACAGCAGCAGATCCCATCCAGCCCCTGGCTGCCTCTCCATCTGCGAGCAGAGGGCTGGGGGAGCCCTGCTCTGCCCCTCCCCTGTGATGGAGGCACAAAGGTCTGGCTGGGATGTCCTCTGGCACAGCAGGCTGAGCCCCATTCCTGCCAAAGTTGGCTGCTGCAGCCCGGAAGGAAATAGGGGGAACACCCAGACTTCCCCTTCACACTCACCAAAGCCCATTGTCCCTTTTGTTCCCTATGCTCATGTCTCCACTGTGTGTGTAGGTCCAGGAGAGTCTACAAGGTACACCAGGACATCTGCTACAAGGAGAGCTGTGAGAGCACCAGTTCCCAGAGGACAACCAGCAGGTACAGCCAGCAGCAGCACACTGAGTGTGCCAGCCTTGCTGTGACCCTGGACAGGAGGATGGACCTGGCTGGCGTTCCCCAGCATGCACGGGGACACTCAGGCTGGGGGTGGACTTGGAGGAGGGTACAGACATGACCAAGGGTTGGATGCCAGTGCTGTGTGCCTGCCTGTGAGCAATGGCCAAATGGCATGGGGCTGACAAGTGGTCTCCTCCCTTCTCTTCCAGAAAGCCAAGAAACAGTCACACACTGAAGAAGCCATAGAAGTAAGTACCTGCTCCAGCCCTCCTCAGCTGCAGGCAGGGGCAGTTCCCATGCAGCAGTCAGGGAGAAGGGTGCAGGCCAGGGCACAACCCTGCCTCACACCACTGTGTCGAGGGGCTGTGAGGGCTTATGGCTGAGGGCTCCTGGTTGTGGCTGGGGTGGAGGAGCAGGAGGCAATACTCTGCTTCTTCCTGGCTCTGCAGCTCCACAAATGAGATTCCTGCACAGAAAGGGCTGGGCAAAGGCTGGAGGCCTGGAGATGGCAGGTCCCCTCTCTCAGCCCAAGACTGGTGCACAGGGTGGGAAGAGGCCAGCTGTGGGGCATCTGACAGACTCTGCACACCAGCTCATTTTCCTCCTGCTCCTCTACAGGGTTTAAAGCAGTAGAAGCTTCGTCTTTCCACATCTAAGGGCTTTTTGAACACCGGGAAGATCAGATCTGCTCACTGGGTTGAACACAGCAGGGGAGCCTTCCTGCCTGGTGTCAACCTCTCCCTCTCCTCCAGCCCATTAGGGACATGCAGCTGGATCAGGACACTGAGTTCAGCTTTCCCCCCGCCGGCCCAGCACTGCCTTTGCTGGCCCCCTCTCTGCCCCTGAGGAGCTGAGCACCAGTGCCCCTTAAGGGGGCCAGCCCTGCTCAGCACCCCCAGCCACTCTGCACAAGTGATGGGCTCCCCACTTCACTCAGGGATCAGCCCAGCTCCTTGCCAACAGCATCTGCACCAATCTGTTTTCGTAATCCAAGGTTATAAAATACCTATAACCCTCAAATAAAACAGTTTAATGCAGACGAAAAAGCCTTAGCCATCACCTGAAATCTGGTCCCCAAAAATCTGCTCTGGGGAACAGCCTCTGTAGATGAGTTAAAAATGGTGAGCAGCTCCGAGTGGTGAGGCGAGCACGGGCAGTGGAGGAGCACTCCTGTTTCCTCTGCTCTAGCAGGGGAAATTGAGGCAGCTTCTACTGCCTGCCTTTTTTTCTTTGCTTTGTAAACAATCCCTGGTTTTAACCAAATTTCCAGCTCAGAAACCAATAGAGCACCTAAAAAGAATTTTAAATGTGATCTGTAGGTGAAGTCTGTCAGCTAAGGCATGCCAATACCACCGCACTTGTAATTGCCTCCACACTGGTGCAGGGCACAGCAGAGGCTTGGTGACAAAGCCAGCTCCACATGCCATCCCCTTGCACTGCACCCAGAGTTTGCCTTCCCTGTGGCACCAGTGCTGCAGGGTATGTGGAGGAGAGGACCAGCACACAGCACTGTGGCAGGGCAGGCAAGGAAAGAAAAAATGTAGCTTAGAAATGTTCCTAGTTTTTGTGAGTTTGTATGACAACACTAGTTAAACATAGATTTGTGTATTAACGTACACGGTGTATATTATAAATTAACACATACCAGAGATATATCGCAGTTATGGTATAGAGCGTTATGTTCCCAGCAGCGTGGGATTATTCTGGTGGGGAGGCCCTCCCCTCCTGCCAAGCAGCACAGAGCTCTGTTGCTCAGCCACATCTCAAGCAGCAGCTTGGAAGATGCTCTCAGACCAGGACAGGCCCAGGAGTTTCAGCATTCCTGCCACCACCCTCTTCCTCCTGCGGGAGCAGTGTAACAGTGCTCAGCCTGGAGGCGAAGCTGCAAGGGCAAGTGGCAGGGATAATGTAAAGCCACGACGAGCTGGCCAGCATGCTGCTCCCCTCCTGCGCCACCTCCAGCTTTGCTCCCACAGGAGAGACATACCTTGTTTTCCTCCAAGGCTGCCTGGTCCTGTTCCAGCTGCCTGGCAAGCACAGCAGCCCTACTTTCCCTGGGCAGGAGAAGAAGCCGACCCTCACTACCAGGAAGAGCAGGGAAAGGGGAAGCCTAGACAGGAGGGTTTGGGGCTGTGGTCTGGAAACATTTGCACCCCTGCTCTGTCAGCCATGAGATCAGTGCTGACAGGGGCTGTGGAGGTGGTGGTGGCCCCGCTAGGGGACAGTTCTGTTTCCACAGGACCTGTCCCCACAGCAGCAGGAAGCCTGGTCCCACTGCCAGCCGGCATAGCCACCTCCCATCCCACAGCCGGCACAGTATGTAATGCAGCTGGAAGGTTTTAACTTAGTCTTGGAAATAAATTAGGGGGTTTTGTTTGATTTTTTTTTAAAAATAAAAACACTTTATGGAAACTGTTTGGGTTTTTTTTTTAAAGTAGCTGGTCAATGAGGAGGAATGAGTGGTGTTGTATTTGATGGATGGGATTTATTGGTGTCCCATCCAGGGGGCCCTGCACCCACCCCGGCTTGTGCTGGTGTGGGGTCAGAGCCCAAAGCACCCAGAGTGCACCAGCAGGGGAGGGCTCGGGCACCCTGGAGCCTCACCTCCTCACTCCCGGGCTGCTTAACTTTTATCACTGTCCAAATCATCATCTTCTGTGTGTAGCGCATCCACATCCTCCTCTTCCTTCTCTTCCTCCTCTCGAGCCAGCAGCTTCTTGAAGACCTCATACTCCTCTGGGGTAGAGTGGGCCAGACTGGCAAGGAAGTCTTTCTCCGGGAGCTGAAGGATGTCCTTCAGTTTTGGGTTACTGGTTTGGGTCTGCCCTTTGTGCGGGGTCTCGTAGAACCCCCGGCGCTCCAGGAAGATGTGCCGATTCCGGAGCTCGGCAAACGGCATTTGGAAGAGGCGAGCCTTCACCATCTCCTTCTGCTGGACCCCCATTCTGAAGTAGGCATACTGCGGGCGGGACGGGGGTGTCAGGCACGGCCCTATTTCCGTAGCCGGTTCCGGCAGGAAGGTGGGTCCCGCTCCTCACCTGGAACTGGTGATGGAGAGTGCGCGGCTCCTCCAGGAGGACGGCGGGGCAGGTCCCCAGCACTTCCCGTAGCTGCCCCGCCNACCGCCCGCTGCAGCCGGCCTGCGGGCAGCAGGTCAGCGGCCAGCGCCCCGTGTCCCCCCCGTCCCCCCGCACGCCGCCCTACCTCCGTCCAGCCCCAGGCGCCGCAGCTCCTCGGTGCGCTCGCGGAGTCGCGGGGCTGGCAGCCGCAG
>VZRL01000444.1:253678-316856 GCA_013397895.1 Origma solitaria | reverse complement strand
ATGGCCGCGCTCCGCCCCACCAACACCCGGCGCCGAGCGGGAGCGGCCGCGACCCCGCCCCGGGCAGGGCCAAGGGAGGGGCGGAGTGGGGCCCGGCCCGGCACGGCACGGCACGGTACGGCCTCTCCGGGCACGCTGGGCTGGCGCGCTCGGGTCAGACACAGTACGGGACCGTGGGTGGAGCGCCTTGCCGCTCGGATGCCCGCCAGAGCCGATCCCCGCCGGGGCCTGAGCCGGGGCGCAGTGGTACGGAATACAGTGCACCGCGAGGGCATGTGGTCGGATGGAGATAGCAGAGTCCGAAACTGGATTCAAAGCGAATCTTTTGTAATTAAGCCGAGTCCTGTTGCTTCTCTGCAGAGCTGCTGTCAGAAAGCAGCAGCAGCGGCAGAACCGCTAACTTTTCGCAGCACTTCCTCTCTGAAGTAGCCTGACCCTGGCTGAGCTGTACGCCAACATGTTCCTGTTACCCATGTCTCAACCAAATTCTCTTTATTGAATCTATTTTTTCTTCCCACTATCTTTGTCTCATCAAAATCAAGGAGTATTTTCCTGGATATAGACGGGACTCTGATACTAAAAAAAACACCACCCAGCCACCTCTCCCACCCAAATAATGCAATTACATGCTGTTTTTGAGGCTCCTTTGTGCACACATACTCCAGAAGACCAACAGACATCATTCATTTATTCACTCACTTTTCAGAAAGATATAAACTACAATAAAAATATATTCCAAGTTACAAACAATTGAAACAACTTCAAAATCTTTGTCTAACATCTTTGGAACATGTCCTGGGTAAGAACAATAACAAACTGAGCATATGTGGGTATCAGCAGGCAACCTTCCAATGGGAACGATCCTGCTAATACAGCTCAGACTTCTCTCAGGTGTCCCTGGATGAAGAAGCCTTCAGACTGAGATCTCACCTGGCTCAGCAGAGACAAACACCTCTTCCCAGGTATAATCAGCCAGGTTCACGGGCTGTCGCAGCCAAGGATGCTCTGCTAGCATAGCCAGAGTCATACGGCACTCTGGAACGGGGTGCAGAAGCCCAGCCATGAGATCCATGAGACCTGGGCAGAGACAGCAGAGGGATGGCTCAGGCTGGATTTTAGGCAGGTTGGGAATGAGAAATACGGTTTATATTCAGAAAATGACAAATCCCCTAAACTCTGTTGCACTGAGCAGCTTTTCGAATCATCACAGAACACACTGGGGAGCATTTTTTCAGTCTTCCCCTTTATTTCTGGTGAAAAAACACTGGTTATACTTTCCCAATAGATCTGCTCCTTTAGAAAAGCAAATGGGAAGGGCTCACCTTCTGACACAGGATGAGGAGGACTCAGGACAGCTGCCAAGGCCTCCTCCAGCTCACAGAAGGGATTCTCCCCAAGCACGAGGGTGTAAAGGGTGATGCCAAGTGACCACATCTCCAGCTCAGGGCCACGGTACCTGTGCAGAGATAAGCTTGCCTAAACTCAGATTGCAAGTACCTATCTATATGCTAAAGAAAGTGAAAAGAAAAAAGGGTGCTGACAGCCCTTGTTTCCAATTTTTATATTAACAAAGGAAGTTTGTGAGAATTTTAAGAAGGTTCGCAACTGTTTGAGGAGTCTGCATTATCCTTCTCCAGAAAATAAAACCAACCACAGAACAGCTGACCAGTTTCTGGTGATGAGTATGTGCAACATGCACCCAGACTTCCACATCCCTAAGCTGGTGACAAGAACTTACCCCTCCACCTTCTTTAGCATCAGCCAAAAGTATCAAGTGAATTTGGAAGAGCAAACACGTCCTCCCAGCCCTTTCAAAACAGAAGTTATTTGGACATAACTATCTCAATTCCATCTGAGAAAACATGACAGCTCCTTCATACAGTAAGAGGTGGAACTCCCAGGGCAGAGCTGCTTGCTTCACCTTTCATCTCATTCCCAGCAGGAATTTCCTCTCCTTCTTGCGTTGCTTCTTCCCCCCACTCCATAATGAGGAGCTGCCTGAAGGACCCATGGAAACAGCAGTGAAGCAGAAGCAAGATATGTACAGGAAGATAAAATTACAGCATGTGCCACCCCTGGGATGGGAGGCTTCCGTGTGGAGCAGGTACGAGACCACCAGCCAGGTACAGAGCACTTGGAGATTTAGCACTTGATTTAGGCAGCACATCCAAAACAGCTGCAAGAGGAGCCGCAAGGGAAGAATCCTTGAATGCCAAGGAGTACAAAGATCAGTGGGGAGATGAACAAGGATTGAACTGCAAAAATTCAAATACAGGGAAGCACAGCAGTAGAAAAGAGGAGAACAGAGAGGATGAGAGAGGGAGGATACAAAGCACAGACATGCAAGGAGAAGGTGCTATCAACAGCAATACTTGCTTACTCCACCTCTCTGAAGGAGCAGCTTTTGCTAGAGAAAGCCTGACAACACATTTAGGAACAACTTTGTACATATTCAAGCTTTTACAGCTAATTTCTGTCACAACAATGCCCTACTTTGTACGCACTCAAACTTTCACAGTGATTTCTGTCACTGCAGTGCCTTAAATCTCGCTGCAGTTTCCTGTGGTTAGGTACCCTAGCAGCGTTCCAATGGCACAGCAGCTTGGCTTCTCTGTTCCAGCCCTGCACACACACATTTTTTGGTGTGATGGCACAAAAATGACTTTTCAGAGGGTGACATACGGTTTGCCAGACAGCACTTCTGGTGAGCAGTATTCAATCGTCCCACAGAAGGTATAAAACAATTTCCCAGGTTCCAGGTAGGCAGCTGAACCAAAGTCCACTAATTTAATTGTAAAATCTTCAGCAATGACAATATTTTCATCCTTGATATCTCTGTGAAGGATGTTCTTACAGTGGAGATACCCAACAGCTGACACAAGCTGGAAGAGGAGGAAAGAACTAGGTGTTACTACACAGAGTACCCTGGATAATTGATGTGGCATCACAGCTTTTCAAGAGTCATGTTTTGGCTTGTTTTGACACTATCTAAACAAGACATACATCCTAAATATGGTAACTGGAAACAGCCTCAGGCCCGCCTGTCCAATGCTCTTGGAAGAGACACTTTAAAAAGCCTTTGCTGCTTTCCTCTCACAAATGTGCAGGAGGAGGGGATGCTGCAGTCAGGATTGTGAGCATTGGAGCTCACTGCTACAATCCTGCAAGTTACTCTATTTTTATCCCAGATTCATCTGGAGGGTCCTTTGGTTTCTCCAGAAGGATATTACTGTGTGCCTTCCATGCTGCAGGATGACAAAGCATTTAAGAGTGAAGTTTGGTATATAAATAATATAGTCACTCCTAAACTCCATTCTTTTTCCTGCACGATTCATGCTTAGAGCCATAATTAAGGATGGCATGAGAATGATATCACCTTGGAGATGATCGTGATTCCTACAATGTTTTTAACAAGAAAAGCAGATGGCTGAGGGAGAAAAGTTTCTATTTATAATACAAATCTGCCTCTGCAGAGACATGCAGTACAGATCTGAGGGAACAAGACCGCCTTACAAACCCCAGGCTGGGTTAAGGAAAGGGCTGATCCATCACAAGGCTAAAGGGACACCTTTGGCTTCCATCTTCCATTGGCACCCCAGGTGAGGGCAGGGTGGGCACAGCAAAGGTGTGGGGGCCTTACCATGTGCACAGCAATTCCTGCATACCCTACAGCAAGGAATTTTCTCCAAAATTCATGAGGGGGAATTACCTGGGGACTGCTTCTGTGGTTAACTCACTAAACAAAGGGCAATTCAGCTCCCAGGCAAGCTCCTGCCTCATGGGAAACTACCCTGAGTTACTTTGCATTATACCATGTTAAATTCCAAGATAATTTCTTGACTTAAAGAGCAGAGCCCTTTTCTCCTGCAACCAATCTAAACTAAGCACTGAACTGAGTAAAAATGTGTCTTTTTTGTGAGGCTTGGGGCAGCTTCTGTAAGTTTTCCTCCTCCCTGAGAGGAAATGTGACTGCTGCATGAACAGTATCCGGGTGACAGGGGCTGTGTGCTGTCCTGATGACAGCTGAGGGGCCATGGCTCCACAGGAAACCCTCACAGGGCAGTAAGGTCCTGGAAAGGTTTCTTTTTTGTTTCTAAGTAAACCTCAACAAGATTTCTGTGTGCAGAATTTCAATCAGCCCTACAGAATAGTGGGGAAAGGTTCTGCAAGTATTGAGCAGGGCTGCAATTCAGCACACCAGCTGATTAGCCAGTGTTGAGTGAAACAGAGTCCTGGTGCTTATATTAACCAATTCTTACCTGCAGGTAGCAATTCTGCTCTCACCTGTCTGAATATGTAACTTGCTAATGGTTCATCCAAGTTGGGCTGATTGTCAATAAATGTGAAGAGGTCCAGACCAGATCCATGCTTCTCCATCACCAGCTGGAAGAAGCATTCATTTTCAAATACATCCAGCACCTATAAATAAAAGATCTGTTTAATCATGTGCTTCATCCTCAATAACTGCCTTTTTTTTTTTTTAAACAAATGCTGCTCTCCTCTTGGAGATTTAATTGACGTAAATTATGATCTTTGACGTCTCATTTTACTGAGCACAAATTTTCTTGAAAAGAGTACAGAATTAAAACTGGGAGCAGAATAAAACACAAGAGGAATTCTCTTTCTGAAGAAAAAAAACCAGCTCCAAAAACCTAAAAATGAAGAGGATGAAACAAGATGTATCCAGATTATTTACTGAACTAGTACATGTTCAGATGTGACATCACATTTCCAAGATACACATCTTAGCCTGAAAGAGCATACAGGCTTTTTTCTGTCTCATCTTCAGATCAGTTTGGGGTAGAAGTATGGAAGCAAGCAATAGTCTGATGTGACACAACCTCCAAAACAAAGCAGGATAAATAGGTTACTTTCTTTTCTGAAAAGACAGACTCACTACAGGACAGTTCACTCCTGAAGAGGAACACGAGACACACAGTATTCAAATGAACCACCTGATGCAGTGCAAACTGCATTAACTCTGAGCCACTGTACCTTAATGATACTGGGGTGCTGCAGCTTCAGCAGGATCGCAATTTCTTGAGTGACCCTCCCCAGATCAGGATCGTCTACCCAGCAGTCCTCCAGCACCCTCTCCTTCCAGATGAACTTTACAACAACCTACACAGACAACAGCATTCAGCATCACCTGCAAAAGCATGGCTTTGAGTGTCAGGTAAGTTAATTCCCAGAAAATCTGTTAGTGTTTCATATTACTAGAGGGATGGAAGCAGCCCAGTGTGAATAGCTTATGGTATCTTTAAACATGTTTAAACTAATTTAGTCCTAGAAGCCAAATGATCCACATAAATGGAATATATTTATTGCTACTCTGAATTCCAAAGGCTTTGACAGGCCAGCTCTCTTATCAACCAGTGGTGGCTTCTGGCACATGGCTACAGTGGAGGGAAACAAGCACTCAACATCCATGCAAGAGAAACAGCAGAGCTTTCCTGGCAGCACCCAAAATACTTCTCCTGATACACAGGAGGGTACCATAATCTCAACAGGTCTACTCCCCATTCTTGAGTCATGGCACAATGACAAACCTCATTGAGGTTTGCCATTCTCCTTAGTAACAGAAGACTAAAAACCATAATTCTGTTAAACAATGTCTACTTCTTTCAACAGGCTCAATTAGCTACATTTGTTAGTTCATTAGCTCATTCTGCACCTGTTGTCTCAGGTAACATTCATACACTACACCAATGCAAACATTTTGCTATCCTGCTCCATTACAGATTTCTGTTTAAACAAAGCAAAACCCCAAGCTACCAAAGAGAAGCTTTTGACAGTGTAGTGTTGACAGAATATGAATGCTCTAACCTTTCAGTTTTCATCCTACATTATTATTGCAATAGAGCTACAAGAAATACTTCACCTCCTGGTGATTTTTCTTGCTCATGGCACTCCAGACAAAGCCAAAAGCACCTTTGCCAATAAGACTGAGAGTGCTGTAATTTTTTGCATATTCTCCCTCACACGCTCTTAATCCTTCAAGATCTTCAGCTCTTCGGGAATTGTCAAAAAGTGAAGCTGATCTGATGGTCTAAGTACAAATATATATAGGTTACAATAGCAAGAAAAAATGAGCAAGCCACAGAATCAGATTTATAAAATTAATACTGAAAAGAACATACACACCTGCAAGAATAGCTAAAAGGAGAAATCTTTGGTTCTGATAGTGAGAACTGCATGTTGATCACCATACAAATTAAGTCAACAGTCAGCTCTCATCAGCTACTCATACTGCTTACTTCAGAGAAAGGTAGGAAAACGGAAGCATATGACCCTTAGATGCTCACACAAAATTCTCTGAGCAAGCAGGGAAATTAATTCACTGTGGGCTCTCACCAAATGATAATTTTATATGTTGAATTACAAGTAAGTTACTTTCAACATTGCAATTTTTTCAGTAAGTACATTCTGGATGGATGGAAGTATTAAGGTGTTGCTTTATGACCTATGTATGTATTTAGCAATTTCTATTTGCCTCAGTAACCTGGAAAGTTTGTACATAAAAGATATTAAGTTACCACTGTTTACCAGGCTTTCTGGTACCATGGTTTTCTAGTTCTGCAGATTGGTCTCTTAGCAGACACAAGGGGCAAAGAAAGTCAACGTAGACGCCCTAAATTCTAACCCTCTTCCTACCCAGGCCTGCAACACTGCACGACAAATTAACCACAAGTGAAGTTTTTGTGCTCTGAGGGTAGGTCTTGGGGCTCTGTGTCTCAGCCATTATTGGTGTCTAAAATGCACCACAAAGAACATCTTTATGATATACACAGTATGCCAAACAGGCAGGAATACAACACATCTCACAGGTGATTAGTTTTGAATAGTGAAACGTGAACTTATCCATGAAATGATCACAACTGCTTATATTTCAACATACATGTGCATGTACATGGAAGATGATTTTCTGAAAGGAAAACAAGAGCCACCTTATTGTGCAGTGCTCTAAGGTCTCACAAAAATATTCCAAAGACTACGTTTTTCCAATGGTCAAGCTTTTTACTCAAATATCTACTTTATCTTCCAACTCACTGAAGCAAGGCAGGAGAGGGAAACTAAAGGTCTAATTTGTGGTACATTTCAATCCACAGAAGCTCCTTGAGTATCCTGCAGTTTAGAACTGTATTGTTCAGGCTGGAAAGGCAACTGCACTAAGCCCCATACCAGAAGTGTTACAAAATAGCAACTGAGATTTTTTTTAATATCTATGAAAAAGTAGGGAAACAAAGAAACAGCAATATCCACCCCACCAACTTGAGCCATTAATTTGAAAAACTTTTTGACTTTAGCTTCAGCTTAACAGTCAAACAAGGAGAGAAATGCTCAATATTCAAAGGCAGGATTTCTTACTTCTCCAAGACTTTTAGTAGAAAGATCAGCAACAGACTGGGGAGAGTTTGCTAGGCTGGTGAGCAAATGCTGAGTCTTTGCTACAGCTTCCTTTTGGCTCTGTGAAATGTCCTTCACCACCCAGACACAGAAAAGTACAGTGGGATCCTGAAGTTCTGCACATTTCACCTCGAAGAGGATACCTGGAGAAACAGGTGAGGAAATTAAAATGGTGGAACGTAACTTTAGTGTTGAACAAGACCATAGACATTTTAGGACAAAATTCTGAGCTATTGAGAAAAAGCTCAGAATTTGGAGAACACCTGCTCAGTAAAGAATCATCAGAGGGGCTGACACCAGCACAGCTATTCCAGAGGTACCTATCAGCTGCCTCCAGAGTTCCCACCTCCAGCAGAAACTTGTCAGTGTCCAATTGTGATTATTCATTTCACATTGTTATTCTAGATTACATAAAAATAGGGATTTTATTCAACAGCCACTGAATGCAGCTGAAGGAGCAAATGAAACAAATTCCATTATACAATTTTAATACAATTTACAGTTTTACAGTGGAGTTTGTATTTTCTGTTCAGAAAAAGTTATCAGATTCTAACTTTTTAATTGTGTTTTGAGAGTATTTCTGACTCTTCAGTAGGGATTAATTTCTTACCAACTTTGTATTTTATACCACCACCTTTTCTAATACCCTTTGGGTAGACTTAAATACCATTTTTTCTTCTAGATGCTTCTTCCTTCCTCTCCACTGTGAGCTTCTAACCAGAACTGTCGGCATTCTGCAAAACTGTAGGTGAAAAGGAGCACCCGACAAAGAGTTTAGGAAAGGGACAAGGTTTCACTTACTGAATTGTGAACCATCTCTGTGACAGCAATTCCCGGTGTAGCTGCCCTCCAGAATCTCCCAGGTCAAAGAAGCTGTTGGATTCAGCCTGCCTTCTTGTTTCACTGGGGTTGATGTTACTTTTCTCTCCATATTTTGCAGTCTGAGCAATTGACAGTGTTCTTCAGGCCTACCTTTGCTTTTCAGGATATTTCTGTTGGAGTTGTCCCGCACAGTTTCTGCAAGAGTTTCAGGTTTCTCAGGAAATGCTTTGGAGGATTCCTCAGAGTTTTGTAAATGCCTTCGGGAGGTCAGCCATCCCAAATCAGCTTCTGTGGCAACACCACTCAGCAGCAGCTTTCCTTGGTGAGTGGAAAAGGCACCGTTTGTCTCAGTCAGCATATCTGAGTCCACTGCATCAGAGCAACATGCTCCCACAAGAGCTGCAGTAATACCTAAAGAATTGTCTGAGTTCCCCTTGACACCACTATTCAGACCCAGTGCCTCAAGACCAGAGCAAATACAGTTCAGTTCAGTGCTTGATTCTTTAACACCTTCAGGGTCTGTGGCAACTCCTGGTGCAGAAGCACTGTGACCCATTTTATTTCCTGAACAAACATCATAGACAGTATTACTTTCAGGTGCAAAGAAGGTCGAAGCATCATTTAGCAGGAAGTTTTCAACAACAATATGCTCAAGGCTGGAATGTTTTGCATCACACCTCGAGCTTGTTTTTGACACCTGCCCTGGAACCATGTGGCTGTTAAAGTCTTGTCTGCAGTTCAGTGCTGCTCCAGGCCATGGCTCATCCACTATTGGTGCTCCAGGTGAGTTACAAGTACCTTCAGAAGGCAGCTGCACCGGGTCATGGGATGATGTATTTAGACTGTCTTCTAGTCTAGAACAAACAGGCAACAGTTACTGCAGGAGATACTGCACTAGGACTGTTTCTTTCTGCAATCTCTGTGTTCTGACCTAAATCCCACTGTTCTGAGTCAGATGATGTGAGAGAGAGACTTGCAGAGAGCATCTCTTGAGAATTATTTGATCCTGCAGTTTCCACTGTTCTGTGCTGTTCCACTGCTCTGATTGTGTCAAGCCAGTTTTTGGGATAAGGCTCTCTGGTGGGCTGACAGCAAGGCTGTCCTCACTGCAAAGATTCAAAGTTATCAGCAACATCATGATTACAAAAGACTAAGAAAACTGTTCTACTCTATGATACCCATTTAAATATGGTCACTATTTTAAACCTGGACCAATAGTTTTATTTTAAGTTTAAAAGCAAAAGGCAGAAAGCTGTTTGGCATCAAAAATCCTAACAAATTTACCAAAGAAGAGCAGGTACACTCAAATAGCACTCTTTCCTTACGGAAAATTTCTTTCTTTTGCTTAATTTCTAAATATAGATCATAAACCATTTACCACCACAAAAAAACCTAATAAACATGGCAGGTGTTTTGCCAGTTGATGGGGGTGATGGAATGGACACAGACACCAGTGGAAAGAATGGTCTTATTTTACTATTAATACTGAGGCAACACAGAAGTAAAAGGATACATTTGATAAAACAATAAGCTTATTACTTACTTGGCTTTAGCAACACCAAATAAAAGCAAGATAATGCATCTAATCATTACCATACGAGAGAGAGAGAATAGTGATTGAGAAAGACACATCACCATTTGCCTAAATACTTTACCATCATCCAGAGTCAGCAATTGCTGGGGAGCCCCTTTTTTCAGTAAGGACCTGGAGAACCCTTCCCAGCAATTGGGAAAATCCCATGCAGTGTGTCCACTTGTAGGTGAGGTCAACAAATTTGCCCAAAAAGAGGTCCAGCTTTTATAGGCCCAAATCAACAAGACAGAATGACTTATTTATCTTTTTGTGCAGAAAACATCTGGTTCCGATGGCACACTTCGCCACCAGCTGGGGCCAGGCCTTGGCCAGAGCCCAGCCCACAGATGGGAGGGTTTTGCCTGAAATGTTCTACTAACAAGCCTCTAGGGGTATCGGTTGGGAGAACTTCTTAATATATCTTACACACAGTTATACAGACGTCTCTACAAGAGCAGGTTTGGCACTAAGAACAACTAATATAAATGTTCTGATCATCTATTTTTAACTAAAGAACCTTGATGGTATTAATAGCATCATGCTCAAGATTCATCTTTTAAGTCAATTCTGTGCTTAGGCCTGCTCTTCATGCCTTAGCGTATCAGCAGAATACTTCCAGTCCTGAAAACAGAAGATCCCTTGTCTGTCCAACAGGAGATGGATGTCTCCATCAATCAGGATTTATGGAAGCCAATAGCACAAGGTATTTTGCAAAGATTTCCTGTAGTAAAAATGCAGTGTAGAAAAACAATGAAGCAGAGCACTTACAATCCAAGTATGATATGAGAGATGTGAATCAGGAGAGCAGAGAGAATGGCACTATCAGCTGCTTTAAAAAGCAGTAAGAACTGTGCTGTAATAGTCTATACCTAAAAATGGATAGTAAATATTTACTGAGGGTTAGAATTGCTAATGTGGAAGGCTTAAAATCTGACTTAAGGTAGACCATGAGCATCATATATGTACTTCTACAGAACTTCTAACCTTGTAGCAGGAAAAAGAGCTGGAAATGTATAAGAAAAACCAGCTGGACTTCAGTAACACAGTACCCTGTTTTAATGGCTGACCTGACAGTTACACCAAGCACCAGAAGGAATAACACTTAGAATTCCCTCCAGGTAACACTTAGAATTCCCTCCTTTAGTGCAACACCAGCTGGAAGGAGATAAACATACACTATTTAGGGTTAGTGAAGATAGAGCCTAATTACCTTCCCCAGAAGAAACATTTGGTCCCCTTTAGAGCTGGAATGTCTGAAACTTCACAGTGGTAGGTTGTGCAGATCTAAATAAAAATCTAAGGCAGGCACAGCTCAGCCTGTCTTGCAAACAGCACTCAGATTCTAAAGACAGCAAAGCCTCGGAAGGCCCTTGCTACACCTTCCCACAGACATCACACAGGTGACAGAAACAGCTTTTGCTGGTGACTGCCATCACAGCTCTTCATTTTCACAAGTGAATATGCAGTCCAAGAAATGCCTACCTATTCGTGGGGGTGGATGCTGCTTCAGGAGGTGAGGGAGGAGAAAAGAAACTCGTCCTTTTCTTTTGTTTATTCTCATCATGTATTAATTTGTCATCTTCGTGTTGTTGCTCCAATTTCTGCTCTCCATCTCTTGACAGAAGGTGTGCTAAAGATGCAGCCAAGAAACTGCTCTCTGTACCAAATAGGAAACAAAACCACACCAATTTAAACTTTTATGTTTAGGCTTCAGTGATTAAAAATAAACTTGGAACTGCCTTGGTTTGTCTTTTCCCCAAGAAACTGAGTATAAAAGGCTTGATTAAGGCAAAACATTGCAAATGTGAGCATTCCATTCCACTTTGAGAAATCACCACATGCAGGAATCTACATGTTTTAGGGCTGCCAAAATTTTCTTTTCTATCAAAGCTCTTGGGCAAATATTGATATCATGCGTTAGCTACTCGAAGTTCAGAGACCTAAAAAATGTCAATAATGTCAAGAGACTGAAATTAAAATGATCACACAGCAGCAGCATTTAAAAAAAAAAAGCCCAAACCACACATATACAGCCCATTCCAAATACATATAGATAAATGGTTTGGACTGGATTTATATAACTCACTGAAGCTGTAACATAAAAAAGGGTCTAAACATGTTTGAAAGAGGAGATGAAATTCTTTCCTTCCCAGTGACAACAGAGGAGAAGAAAAACATGAGTTTGGAAGATGAAGTAGACCAAGTATTGTTGCTGCAGAAGAAAGTAATGAGCAAAGAAATCTAGATTTCAATCTAGAACAATCCTTTAATTAGTAATAGCTGAGTGCCAACAATACTTCCTCACTGAAGAACTGAACTGCTCCTAGATTAGGGGCATCATTTAATCAAAGAATTACCCAAGAAATTGTATACTGTCTATTAACTCTTCTTTGTTCCAGTGGGGTGCATTTTGTTTCACAAAATCTGTAAAGCGCAGATGTGCATTTTTAAGCAAATAGAAAAAGAAAATAGGGGAAAAAGAGGAGACAAAACCAGCATAAAAGATCTCTTGTGATATGGATGAACATGTTAACTTGCTGGTATTCTCTGCATTGGGCAGAGCTAGCTGGAAAAGACATGAAACATGAGCTTTTTTGCTTCTACTTATTTGCACTGTGTTCAGAGAAGTAAAATTTTGATAAATTCTTAATAAGCACTGTGAACTGCATCAGAAGAATACGTGATGCCTCCCCAGCTGAAACACAGCAACCATAACATTGACGATTAGCCAGCAGCACAAGCCAGTTCAGAATATTAATTTTTCCCTTAAAATATTAAAATATTAATCCTAAGTATCTACAGCTCCACTGCAATACAGTCACAAAAGCTGTATTTTACACATTTTAAAATACCACAGGGTCCTAGCAGGAGAGGGAGGGGAAGTGTTAAGTACAAAGCGTTCCCTATTCTCACTGTAATTTCCAAACTGGATATTCAGTTTTATCTTCTTAGCAACAAAGAGAGAAGCTCAATCTTCAGTGAACAATTCTCTTCACCTGAGGTTAGAGGGGCAACCTGATTTAAAAACTGCATGGAGAGACACTGCTTTTATGAAGAATGTTCTCATGTTTGGAGGTGAACTTCATGTCTCTGCTCATTTTCCCTTGATTACAGCAGCCTGAGTCAGCTGTATGGCAGGCAGTGACACCTTCAAAAAGGCACTCACCTTCTGTCCCTGTGGAATCATCCAGAGGAGGTAAAGGCAAAGAACAGCCACTGCTTCTTTCCATGTTGTTATAGAAACCAGGGATCAGGAGTGTAATGTTCTAAAACAAAGAATGAAACTGTATAAAGCTAAGCCAACTCCCACAGGATGGGGGCAAATGCTAACAATCCATGTCTGTGGATCTGATTCCCACGGACAGCCAGACAAAAGTGATCCACGTGACTAATGGAGAACACTGAACAGTGCAGCTTGCTTTGGGCTACTTGAAATCCATAGAAGCTCCTCAGCACTGCAAGTCTCAGCAACTGCAGCAAGGGATTTGCATGTCATCCTGCACCTCACTCACCAAACACGTGGAACACAGAGGTTTTGGGATGGCAAGGAGTGTAAAAGACAACTTCACAATTCCAGTGGATATGCTGCCACATGGAGCAGTCTTCTGGGAGGATTTAAACTTATCTTACCTTTCCCAATAGATCTTTCTCCTCATAGCCAAAGAGCATTAAAGCAAAACTATCCTTGATGCCACAGATGATTCCATCTGACTGGACAGTAATAAGACCACTGATGGTGGAGAAAACCACAACTGTAGCAGAGTACTGATAACCTGGGAGAGAGCCTTCTGTCTGTGGAATCTCATCCTTCTGCACTGCTGCTTGCTCCTCCTCCAGATGGCTGACTTCCAGCTTTAAGCTGAGAGGAAACATGCTACCCTCTCTGGATCGACCTACAGCTCGCTGGATCCTGAGGTTCTAAATTAAAGCAAAAAAAACCAACCAAAACTCAAACAGAAAACCTTGAACTAACCAAATGTTTTGGGTTTATTTCATTGTTTGTATAAAATTATACAGGAATTCTCAGGAAAAGGAGCAGGAAAAGAAAAAGGAACCAATACTGTGAATATCAAAATGAATGAAGTCTGTTTTTTTAAGGATTGGGAATCCAGTGTTGAACTACTTTATAAATACCCTGATGGTGAAGACCAGTCCATGCTGCAGTTTTTCAACAAATTAGGCATTAGTAAGAAGGCCTCCTTCAACTCCGTAGCTGCCCATTTTCATGGCATTTGCAAGATCTGGGTATTCTTTCACTCCTCAGGCAGACATGATTGCAATGAGCTAAAGAATTCAAAGGAATCTTAAAGAGCTTACAGAGAGAGCATGGTGTCTTATAAAGACAGGACTGGAAAAAACTTTCTTTCACCGGAACAGATTCCAGTGAGAGGTCAGGGCATGGTCTCATCCCTAGTTAGGAACTCTTCAGAGAACAGCTCCACAAATAAGCAGCACACCCTCTTCCAGGGGAATTAGGCTTCTCTCTGAAAAGATTTTCTTCTGTTATGCAAGGACGGAAAACAGCATACAGGTGTATTCCAAATGGGAAGGCTATGGAAGAATTAGGTTGGTGCTTACACTATACCTTTGGGATTTTTTTGCCTAGAGGAGGGATCTGCACAGAAGGAATCAGGTCCTTTATGTGGAGTCCAACTACTGCTTCCAATGTTGAGTATCCATGGAGATGGGCATAAAGGAGGTCACATGATGTAATTTCTCCCTGAGGAGGAAAATTTCCAGGATTGTTAAAATTTTAACATTTTAGCCACCATCCACTCAATACTTTGACAATGGCTTTTGCAGTTATCTAAGCAATGGAGGAAATTTCATTCTGCAGTCCTTTGATGAACACAGCTCACTCAGTAAAAGCAGATACAGCATAAAACAATACTCCCATATCAGTGTGCAGGGAGCCTGCCCTTTGCCCAGCAGAGAGGCAGAGGACTCCTCACAGAATTGTTCCTCAGCAAGATGATCCCTTCCCACAGGCATCCATACCACTAATAAACAAGCCCCTGCCAAACCAACACTGTTCAAGTGTAAGATGTCCCCTGAGGAGACAGAGTGTATTTTTGTGTGCGTTGTCAAGGTGAGCTGCACGAGAGATCCATGCCCAGGTCCTGCACGCACAGTTCTGGTTCCAGCACTGCCATGGACACACTCCATGCTCACAAACAGTAAGCTGTGCTTGCTGCCTTCCAGACAAGTTCTAGTCACACATAAACCCTCACAAACTGCAATCTCATTTCACTGTTAGGAAAACACTTACCTCAGCTGTGAAGGAAACAGAAGCTGAAAGTCTTTCCACTGGTTCCAGCACAACCACACAACGCTGTGTGTCCTTGCTTCTTATTTGCCTCAACCAGACTGAGACAGGGATCTTCTTGTTGAGGTGGCCAATAACATCCACCTTTCCAGAGGATTCAGAAATGGAGACACAACTTACTAAGACTGTGGTTACTTAGCAAGAATTTCAACAGGAGTAAGATACTGACCCAAGATACCTCCCCATCATTATTAGAAAAACAAAATTTCTTGACTACTTAGTAGTATTTTATGGGAAGAATTAAAAGATCAGAAAATAAATTACTGATCATACACAAAAGGTTGTTACTTTTGTATCATCTCTCCCCACCTCAGGAAGTCTAAAGGAATAAAGACTTCAGAATAATTAATGTGCCACTCAAGCACCTTGCATTCAGTGAGAAGTGCCTCTCAGAGATGCCTTATTTAAGGGCTGTCCCATGGTGCTAATGAACACTCCCCGTTAGTAACGCAGTTCTTACTTTCAGCTGCAAAAACAGCAGTTTAATTTCTTATGGGAGGAGATTCTTCTCAGATCAGAAAATGTTTATTTATCTCATAGCCTGCAAGGCTCATATCAAACCTTTTATGATTTTTATATGATCTTGACAGAATGGGTTTATGACTTACACAGTGACTCCTACAAAGTATTTGGAACAGCTTAGAATAAGTGCCTCTGTCAGACATTTAATTTTAATCTCCAGTTTACCTGAATCAAACTTAGACCTGTGCCCCCATCCCATATCCAGCTGAGGATTCAAGAAGATAATACTCTGAGATACTGACAATTTCAGCTCAAAGATAACACACCAGAAAGAATATGAGTTCATTTTCCAAGGATTCTCTAGTGACAACTCACAACAGCAGCAAAAGAAAATAATTCAGAGACATTTCTCATGCAGTTCTCTTATAAACAACCCCATTCTAGACAAAATACCAATTCCACTCTTTTGTGCCAACTATGGTGTTTTGGCACAGACATTTCACAGTATTTCACTGGCTTTTACCTTTATAATACGCACAATGCAATTTAAGATAATTTAAAATATATTTTTAAGGACCAGACAATTGGGAACTTTTCTACACTAGACTTTTTCCATGTTAAGCGATTTTTAAAAAAAAATCTAATGTCATTTAAGTTCTGATTTGGTCAAGTCACAGTGACTATATGTATTGACAGCTGCAAGATTCTCATGCGTGTCCCCTTAAATCATCTTTTGCCCTTTGAATTCCCACATCTGCAAACTTTTAAACCAAACAGTCCTGCAAATGACATAGCTGCCAAATGCCCACGAAGTTAAATATATCAGGAAATTATATAGAAAATGTAAAAAAAAAAAGTCCCAAACCAAAGCCTACAAGACCACTTTATGTAGTGGGGAATATTTCCTTGAGCATTTCACGTACCACAGTTCCTGAAACCACTGATGAATATTCATAAGTTTCTAGGTACTCCTCACCCACTGCTTCCCATGCCTCTTGATCAGATTTGGATATCAAGTGGGACAGCTTTTGACCGATGAGTTCCTGACTACTGCACCCAAGCAACTTGCAAGCTCGGTCATTGGCCACTAGGATCTAGAAAAGAAAAGACCAAACCTAAACAAAGAATAAAAGCTGTATGCTTTTTTAAGAGCTCATCATCTCCTCAGGTTGTTGCTTTAATGTCTTATAATATCCCTTTCTCTTGGTGGAAATAAAATGGTTCTTTAGAATTCTGAGTTCATTAAAGATTCATATTCTAGGACATCCCTTGCCCCCACATGTTTTTGGTAAAGAGGTTTTGAGACATTGCTTTCTTTTTAGGTTTCCTGCTTTCTTTTAACTGTTAACAATGACATCAATGGAAGCAAAACCACAAAGTCGTATTTGCAAACAAAGCTGAGGCAAGCCACAAAATATGTTCCAAACTCAAAGGTGTGAAGTGATCACAGCAGTCATTGGCACACTGGAGCCTGTGTAATGGAGCAAGTCAGGACTCAGTGCCTTTAAGGTGGGCAAACCCAATCTGTCAGTTCAAGCTAATTCTGGAACAGCTCCTTTAAGTTTTCAGGACCCAATTTTAGATTCCTCTCAGGACACAAACAGAGAAATTCTTTCCCTCCCAATGCCAATGCAATATTTACCGGGGCAGATAAATCTTGTGCCACCACAAACACATCTCAGGGTTGGTACTTTACAGAGAGAAGGCTTGAAGAACATTCTGTTCTTCCTGTTTTCCCTCGTGTCACTTCACAACTGCATTCTTATAGAATAATTGAATCACAGAATGGTTTGGGTTGGAAAGGACCTTAAAGACCATCCACTTCCATTCCCCTGCCATGGGCAGGGACACCTTCCCTTAGACCATGTTGCTCCAAGCCTTACCCAACCTGGCCTAGAACATTTCCAGGAATGGGGAGTCCACAACCTCCCTGGGTTATTTCAAAAAAGACTCAATACATCCTTGCTTCTGCTATTGTCATGTATATTTTGCTAACTACAGCCTGCAATGGAAGTAAACTCATCAGTCTGAGCTGGGGCAGACTAGAAAATGCCTTCATGATACTCTGATTACCTGCAGATACACGAAAGAAAAACAGTCATTTTAGCCTGTCTGATATCACACAACCTGTACAGTTATGGAGAGCTTAGCACTGCAGGCTCTCCTGCAAATACCTCTGTTGTGCTGGCATCCACAGTGAAGATGGCTTTGTTTGGGTTGCGTGCAGCAGCTGGGAGGTGCTGGCTGGATTCCTCCACAGCAGGGCTGTGTAAAAAGGAGCAAGAAGCAGAACTTCCAATGGAAGCAGAGAGAGAGGCAGAATCCCACTGAGCCCATGGGTTATCAATTTTGCTGGTACAAATGTTACGAGCTGTCAGCGAAGACAAACAGTAAGAGCTCCATTTCTCCCCTGTGAAAAGATAAAGGTCAGCAATGTTGCTG
Organism: Origma solitaria; assembly: GCA_013397895.1. Lineage (NCBI taxonomy): Eukaryota > Metazoa > Chordata > Aves > Passeriformes > Acanthizidae > Origma > Origma solitaria. The sequence goes on along the minus strand of VZRL01000444.1, from coordinate 298,824 downwards.
TAACAGTCTACTACAGGAGTATCAGAGGAATGAATTAAAAAAACTGTCAGCTGAAGCAACTGTCAAGTAATCCCAAAATACACGCGTCTAGATTTTTAAAGAAACTACAAGAAAATAAAATCAGTGAAACGAAAGAAAACAGAAACTATTCTAATAAATGTATATTTTTGAATCACAGCCACTGGAACACATAAACTCACTTCACAGGCTTAAAAAAACCTGCCAACATCCGTAAGTTTCAACAAGACTAGTTAACTTTTATCTTTTAGTTAGCAGTTTTTAAAATGTTTTGAAATCTCTCAAATTAAAAATAGAATGGTTATTAAATAATTGCGGTAAGTGCTCGAACCCATATTAAAAACTGTCGGAAGCCACTTACTTATCTGTTCACAATATGTGATATTGAAACACCTGTATCTACACCAAAGTTTCAGGCTATGCAGTGCCAAGTGATTGTAGTAAAATTTTCAAAGGTTCTGCCTGTAAAAAACATTTCTCTGAGAAGTGGTACCTGCAGCCCAATGCCACCGCTCCACTCCCAAATCAGTAAGGAGCTTTGAAGGTTTAGCAGTACAGGAAGAAACATTATGAACAACTCATCATCAGGACATTTAAGCACGGTATACACTATGACCATGCTCACCGTGATAAAACAGGGAGACCCATAGCTGGACACACTGTAAACTGCAAAGTTCTTCCCATCCTGACAGAATCCAGTATAACAACATCTTTCTCCTCACTTGGAAATGTTTTGTGGTTTAGATAATTATACAAGATGGGAGGGTGGTCCAGTGGCAGACAATAAAGGTTGCTCAGGGCCAAGTACAAATGCAGAGCACTTCTACAGTAATGTTTTTCCTAGAAACTCTCCCAGCCTGCGGTAATCCATGGCTCCAGTGCTAATTGAACAAGTGCATCCTGGCAGATACTTATTGCTGTTGCATCTACGTTTGAGGAAGGGGAAGAGGAAGATCTGAAACTGCCCGAAAGCTTCATGGGAACTCAATCTCACAATACTGTGCTCACCAGACAGTGATGCTCTACGCTGACAGAGTCCAGAGAGACGACTTTTTCTGCTTTTGTTGCCCCAGGGGAAGGATCTACTCAGCTTATCAGAGTCATTTGAACGAGTAAGGCCTAAGCCTGCTGATGAAGACAGAAGGCGCCCTTCAGCGGGGCTGTAAGCCTTAGATGCCATGATCACGCTCCGGTTGCCATGCCACACCTAGGGAGCCACCATCTGCAACAAAGAAACAAAGGACATCGAGTCAGGCCCGCAGCAGAGGCTGACCCTGGCAGGTAAGGAGGCCTCCGAACCCAAGGCACAGCCCTGTAAGTTATGGCAAAACGCTCATTGTTGTGTGTCCTGCTCTGTGTTTGGTCTGTGCGGTTACCCAAAGGTGACCACTGACTTAGCACCCTGCCCAGCTGAGGGCTCCATCCCTCTACGGACTATTCCCTTAAGAGGTGGATTCGATGATCCTTCTGGGTCCCTTCCAACTCAGACGATTCTGCAGCATACCTGTGACCGATGGGTCGCCGACAGGACCATATTTCTTTCTGTCAGAGCTGCTGAGCACCCGGCCACAACCCTCTCCCCCTTTCCGCCGGGTTGGAAATCAAAAGCTTTGGTAATTTGGGAAGTCATACCCAGCTTTGAATCAGCAAGGGTAGCGCAGCCTTCCTCCCACCCACGGTTCCGCCCGGCCCCCACCGCCAGCGGCGCCCACCAGGGCAGGACAGGACCGGACAGGACAGGACGGTCCGGTCCGGTCACGGCCACAGCTCCTCAAGGCGGCCCGGCACAGCCAGAGGGCGCGAGGAAATGGAGGCGGGACCCAGCAGCCACCTCACCCAATAAGCAAAGGCATTGTGAGAGCGGCGCGGAGAGGAGCAAATGGGACGCTAGCGCGGGAGGAGGCAAAACAGACCGAGGGCCGTTGCTCCCGCGCGTCTCCCCTTCCCCGCCGCCGCCACACGCCGTGCCCCGCGCTCCGGGCCGTCGGTCGGAGGCAGCGCGGCCGACCTGCTCCGGGGGCGGGAGGCTGCAGGTAGAAGGCCCTTCCGCAGGGTGATAGCTATCCTCCGAAGGATTTGTAGGCGGAAGGACGAGGCCGAAAGCAGCGCGTAACGCGTCCGGCCCGAGGCGCTGGTGGAGAGGGAGCAGGTCTCGGCCTCCTCGCGCCCGTCCTACAGGGAACTACAACTCCCAGGAAGCCGCGGGGCGCAGCCGCTCCTGCTGGGAACGGGGGTACGGCCGCTCCTGCTGGGCGCGCCACCTGCGGGCGATTGGCTGCGGCGCGGCGGCAGCGCCGGGCTCTGATTGGCTGTGGCGGCGGCGGGGGCAGTTTCCGGAAGGGGCGGTGGGAGGAGGAACGATATGGCGGCGGAGAGCGGAGCGGGGCCGCAGGAGATGATGGAGGGTGAGAGCCCGCCGGGGCTGGTGCGGAAGCTGCGGGAGTCGGGGTGGCGCGGCAGGCTGCTCGGGCGCCGCCGCGGGGCGGGGCGGCTGCCAGCTGCGCGCCGGGAGGGGCTCGTGGGCCCTCCGCGGTCGTGCAGCCCCCGTGTGTCCAGCCCGAAGGCCACTGCCCAGGGGGCAGGCCCTGGGGGCCGCCGGGCAGAGGGGGCCGGTGTGTGGTACCGCGGCATGGCGTCATGCCCGGGGGCTCCATGCGCCACAGGGAGAAAGGAGTGGGGTTGTGGAGATGGCCGTGACGTAAAAAATAAAGATAACAAGAAAGAAGCCTTCTGGATGACGCTGGTTTTCCTTAGTCCCCCGGTGAAACGAGATCAGATACTGAGGGGGGACCAGCGAGGAGCGAGGAGCTTCTTCTGGTCCAGGCCCAGGGTGGCCACCGGAGCTGTGGCTCGGTAAACGTGAAGGGATCTGGCAGGTTGTTCTGGGGAGACGGTTGCTTTTATCTGCGAGGATTTTTTTATTGATGCCTTCACTTCTTCGTGTCATTGGTACTATTGTACATGATACTGATTTTTTTTTCTAAAAGCTTTTAAAATGTAATAGTTCTAATTCCATCTCCATAATCTTTGGAATTGCACTTCATTGATCTAAGAAATTTCCTTTTTCCTCCAGTCTTCTTCCCAGATTGTTGGTTTTAGGAAGATGTGATGGGAGGAAAAAGTGCATCCAAAATCAAAGTAGAAACAAGGGGTAAGAGGCCTTTTATTTAAGACTAAACCTTTCATTTAGTTAACTTAGGATTTCTACTAACTGCGTAGTCGTATATGTGAATCCTGGTTATTATATCTGCTTGCTACTCCTCCCCTCTGCCCCACTGCTGGAAATAGCCTAATTGTGCTGTTCTGTGTCTTGCGCAGTTGATAAGCGGATCGAGTCGGAGGAGTCGGGAGACGAGGAAGGAAGGAAGCAGGCGGTTCGCTTGGTGACAGACCTCAGCCAGCAGAGCCTGAGGGATGAGCAGAACGGCGAGAACTCCGCAGGTACCGTGTCAGCCTCGCCGTTGCCTCGAGGAGTCTCATGTGCTCAGCCTGCATCAGTCCCCTGTGCTCCTTGTGGCTGTGTCAGTGCTAGTTATCCATGACACTCTGCCCTAGAGCAGTCTTCTTGGAATTTAAATAAATCGTAGCATTACCGCTGCGAGAATAAAGTTGCCTGCTTTTTATGGAAGCACCAATATTAGACCTTTGATTTTTTTCTTATTTATTTACCCATCCATGTTTCTCTTGGAAATATTTAATATCAAAAGGCAAACCATCCTTATTTGTATTTTTCTTTTACAGAAATTTAGAAACTTTGTGGAACGATGCTGGAAATTTTCATAGGAAGTAATAATGAGGAGCTTTTCATCATTCTACTTTAGTTTATGTAGTTTTTTGCCTAAAGAATTGCCAGGTTTCTTTGGAAGGCAGCAAAGGCTATTTCTAGATGGATTGAAGAAACCTGTCAATTTTATTTTTTTAATTTAAAAGTTCTAAGATATCAAAATTATATCTTTGAATCCTCTCGGGTTTAAACTTTTGCTCCGATCTTACTGTTTGTATTAGAACATGGAGTAGATATACTGACAGTCTTTTTAAGCCTGTAAATGTTTGATGGGAGAGTTCTCAGTGGCCTGCATGGAACTTGTCAGAGCGGATCCATTTCTGCACACCCTGTGTGGTGATTTGATCTGAGCTTTTGGTGCAATCTGAAGTGTAACATCATTCTTTTGACAGAGATGTCCATGTGATTATTACTGGTCTGGTACTGGAAGGGAAATAATGAAACAAGTTTTAGTTCTCTTTGACTATGCATCTGTGGTGGATCCCTACTCATCTTAACTTTGCCCTTTGGGATTTGCCAAAGTATTTTTCAAACCAGTAAATTGTTACTAGAATTTTAAATCTCATCTCATAACTAAATGCACTCTCTATAGATCTAATTTGTTGTTGATAATTTAAAACCCCTAAATGTTAATAAAGAAATGCTGTGGTGATGCCTGAGGAAGAGCACACTTTGCAAACTGTGCATCCCAAGCGCTGTACAATTGATACAACCATACAGATCAGACAGAGCTTTCCTTTGCATGCCTGGAATTCTGAGTGTTTGCTCAGCTGGCGTGATTTAGCTGTGTGTTGGAGGTTATATTTCACACATTGTTCCCCTGGGAATTCTATTAAAGGAAATACAGAAGTGATGTACTTTCACTCTAGTGGAAGCTAGAAAAACACATTCAGATTTGTTTGCTGAATACATTTGTGTACTGTTTAATATAATGACTGTATTGTTACTTTTTCCAAACCGTAAGCATTCAGAAAACTTCTGCTAGGGCAGGGACCAAGCAAAGGAATAATTTTTGAACAATTCAGATCGTTTCCATGGCCAGCTTTGAGTTTCTCAGCTGAAAGGAAAATGAAGAGTTTTCCACATTTTTTTCCCAGAAGATCTTAAGTAGAAAGAGCTTCAGCAGCTAAAATTTCAAATTCATCATTTCGCTAATTCTCTGAGGAGCAGAGCCTCTGGTTAGAAAGCTTATAACTGAGCTATTTATAATATTCTTCATGCATATGCACTTAAAAAGTGTAGTTAGGCTTTTTGTTGATTGAAATGCTTGTGGTACTGTGAACTTATGTAACTCGGTAATGACTGTTCCTATTTGGGAACAGTGGAATTTGGGATTTCTGAATGGTGGATTTTTTTCCTACCTCTGCAAAGGCATGTGGCTTGGAGGCATAGGTTACACAAAAATTCACTTATGAAACTTCACTGCCCGAGTGATGGTTTTTTCCCCTTGAGAAACATGCTGTGTTGAGAAGCGTGGAGTAAAGTGGTTTGTGAGGGAAATTGCAGTCCTGGCTGTAAAGTGCTTGTAGAAGGGGCAGTTTAGAGTTTTTTATATCCAGTCAGCTCATAAATAAAATGACATATAAATGACTGTAAATTTATGAGAACCGTTTTTCTCTTTGTTCTCTTCTTTTTTTTTTTTTCTTTTTCTTTTCTTTGAGAGAAAACGTATTTTAACATTTTCGTACCAATACTGCTTTACAGCTGACATCAGATACATCTCTCACTCAGGCTGCTATATGCTTTATCCACAGTACGTAGATTTCATGACAGTTAGCTTTATTACACAACGGCAGTGCCTATGTGTTCAGTTTTAAATTTCTTTTATTTTAGTGAATTCGATATGTATCCTGTGTGATTTGGGTTTGCACCTTTGGATTTGAGTGCTGTTTTCCATGCTGGCTATCATGAGTGGTCTCTCAAAGCCATACATCAAAATTAAGAGCAGCTACCCTTTGACAGGCCCCAGAACAGAGTATTGAACACATTGCCTAAATCAGATGTTTATAAATTAAAATATTCAAGTTTGCTAGCCAAACAAAGTAAAAGAATTTTTTAAATTTGTATGGGGTTTTTTTACTGAAGATTTTTTTTAACGAAGTGCATGATTGGCTTTACTGTTGAACAACTTTAAAGTCTCAAAGGACTTGAAACTGAAAAAGTTCCTTCACCATGAGCCCTAAGTTACTGCCCGTGCGACTCAATACAAGGGGCATAATTTGGAGTTTTTCATGTGATATTTCAAATAACTGTTGTTCCAGACTTGGGCACTGTTCCCGTGGGCTGTAAATTCAGCAAGGCTGCTTGTTTGGCTTGGAGCACTTCTCACTGACAGTCTTTGCAGCAAACAGGTCAAAGGGGTACAGCCTTGATAGCAGCAGGTTAGGGTATCCCACTCCCTTGCTGAAGTGCATAGCTCCTGATCTGGAACTAAAATAAGTAAATGCAAGCGCTGCCCACTGCTAAATTGCTGCCAGGCATCTGCATGTGTGTCAATTTTGGTGGCATTTCTCTCCTGTCATTCAACATACCAGCTCCTTTTGCATTCCCAAAATGTAATTTACGTTTCCTGCTAATTTGTGCTATTAAAAAAAAATTAAAATATGAGGATTGCTTTTTCAATTTTAACTTCTGTGAATCAGTTCTCGTTCCTGTTTGAGTGCCCAGACAAGAGCAGCAGCCCAAATGCAGGAAGGTCAGTGATGATCTGTGGACCATCAAACCCTTGGAGTTGGATGGCAGTATTTAAAATGGTGATGGTGGTACTGTTTGTGCCTACACTACTGCTTACACGGCCAAGCATTAGTATTTGAAACACTCATTAAATAGGAACACTGGCATTTACAGGGGCGTTGTAACCATGCTGGGCTGTGAAAATAGTCACTACTACTGGGTTAAGGGAATGAGCTTGCATATGTGCAGGAGTTAGTGCAAAGTCTTTGGGATGCGACTGTAATTAAAGTTGCTTGGGTTTTTGATAGTACATGCAGAAGCTCAGCACAGGAAGTAAAAAATGCTTGCTTGTTGTATGCCAGTTTTGCAAAGCTGAATTAGACTTTGTTTTTCTTCAGAAATTGATGCAACCAGCACATCATCTTCAACAAATGGGAATTGGCATGAATTATTCAGCATGAATTCTCCTGTAAATTTCCCTCCTTCTTGTGCTGTGGTAGAAGCACAGCAAATGCTGGGCTGTCTTCCAGTGCTATAAAAGCATTTCCCAAGAAAATGCATGCAGAGGGATAAACAGTGTTGTCTGGCATAGTAAGAGTTCAGCCAAACACTGGAAGGGAGATCCATGCAAAAGTGTTCACAACAGTGACAAAGTGGCAGTCCTGATAGAAAAGAACCTGAAGGGTGGGATTGTTGAGATGCTTGGTCATTCCTGGTATCTCTGTAGACAGTTAGGATTCCTTCTTGGCAGAGTTTTATTATGTTGTCAGAGATGCACAGGCACTTTGGATGGTGTATCTTGAAAGGGATGATGGCCCTAGGTGTGAAGGAAAGGCATCCTGCCCAGTCCTGAGCCAGCAGTTTTCAGCTACCACACAGGCAGGCTGGGCACGGTGCTGATCTATGTGTCTTTTGCATCTGAGCATGAAATTGTGCTGTTAAGAAAGCTTTTTTCCCATGACTAGCTGTCACATTGAAAACCAAGTAGGTGAAGTGTGGTTTTAATGACGCAGAATGTCTGAACTGTGCATTTCATGTATTTCTCCTGAGGAGCATTTGCTCTCTTGGCCTCTCTGGATGTTAGCTGCTATCCTGCCTTTAGCTGTCTGGTACAGAAGTTCATAATGTGTTTGCTTCTCCTGCAGGAGAAGCGGAGACACCAGTGGACATGGAGACTATTAGCCTGGACCCAGAAGCTGAGGTAAAGGCAGATTTTTGTCCTTACGGGCTTTATACGGCAGGAAGCAAAAGTAGGCAAAGGCAAGTATTGAAACCTGGTTAAAAGATCTAATTCTTCTGAAGGTGCTGGCTGCTGTGATCCTCCCCAGAATTGATTCAGAGCCTTTAGACTAGAAGTAGAGGTGTTTTATTCTTGATCATTAGCTGAAACATTTTGTTAGTACTTTAGAATTTTAAATTAAGCACAGAGGCACTGAAAGTGTGTCTGAGCTGCAAGAGGTGTTGATGTGCTACGAGCTTCAGAGAACACGTTCAATGAGCTGTTTGCTGCTCTGAACGCTGTGATTTGGAGCAGGCACAGTGACTTACCCAGCCTAGTGCCTTGGCATCGGCAACCTCGTGAGCCCGTTAGTGGGCGAGTGTTTGAGCTTGGGTGGGCAAGTGCTCTGTTTCTCTTTGACTTGCAAAAACTGGAGCATCTGGGGCTGAACAGCACAGATGTGAATTCTGCAAGTGCAGAATTGGGGTTCACAGGACCACCGGTTGTTCAAACTGCCAGTGGTTCCTGCTCATCTGAGGCCTGGAACTGGAAATGGCAACTTGTGTTCCAGTTAAGCCCTAGCAATTAGGTAAGAGAACTTTATGCAAAACTTTATTTATGCAAGATAGCAGAATTTTACCGTCTCAATAAATTTCTGCAGATTTCTAATTTTGGCAATGCTCAGACTCAGGAAAGGGCTGTTGCCTTTTTGCAGGTAGTGCATTTGCAGGTGACAAGTTCAGGCCATGTGCCTTACCTGTGGTGGTAAAATCATGTGCCAAACCCATTTTTCAAATGCTCTTTGAAGGGAAGTTTTAATGAGCTACACATTTTGTAAGGCTATAATTTTTCTTAGAACAAAGTACCAAGTTGATCTTTGAAGACCAGATTTGTTTTGAAAAAACTGCTAAATCCCTCCATTTCTTTTTAAGGATGTTGACTTGAATCATTTCCGAATTGGGAAGATTGAAGGATTTGAGGTGCTCAAGAAAGTGAAGGTAAACAGTCCTAGGGAATAGAGAATGCCTCTTGGAACTGGGGATTTTGTAGATCTAACCTATAGGAGGACAGATAGAGAGTCTCTTCTTGGCTGAGATCTTAGTGAGTTCACTTCATTTTTAGCTGAAGGAGGTAGTGTTTACCTACTTGTCAAGTAGTAATAAAAATCCTAGGATTTTGCAAGTTTCTGTTGGAAGTGGATGAGAGACAATGCATCAGGGCACATCCCAAGAGACGTCCTGGACTAGCACAGCAGACTGAGCATAGAATAATGTGAATGGGAAAGGATCTCTGGAGGTTTCTACTGACCCCCTCAAAACAGGCCCAGTTAGAACATGTTGCTCAAGGCCTACTCCAGTTAAGCTCTTCAGTATTTCCTGGGATGGAGATTATATAGCCTCTCTGGGCTGCTGTTACAGTGTCTGACCGTTGTGGTTGGAAGATTTCCTTCTGTAGAATTGGAGTAAACCAGGAGAAGATTGTATTAAAAACAAACAAACAAACCCCAACAAACCAACAACAACCAAACGTATTCCCAGCAAAACTTAATGGGGAAACTCTCACACACACCCCATATTGTCTGTAAGTCAAAAAGCATTATATGCAATCCTTCATATCCATTCTTCTGTTTCTTTTTAAACTTTTCCCCAACAATTAGACTCTATGTCTCCGTCAGAATTTGATTAAGCACATTGAAAACCTGGAGCAGTTGCAGACCTTGCGGGAGCTGGATCTCTATGACAATCAAATTCGGAAGATTGAGAACTTGGAGTCTCTGGTGGAACTTGAGTGAGTCCAGGGGAATCACCACGATTAAGTTGGGGGTGGTTTGCTACTCACTGTGTTACTCATGCTGTACTTATTCCAGTGTTTAGCACCCAGGCCTCTCTCAGAATTTGCCTGGCTGCTCTGTGAAGGATAATGTCTGTTCTCTATAGATATTGAACCTGTGCAGTAAACTGCTTGCATTATCCTGAAGCTCCCCAGGGACAGGCAGCTGGAAATGAAACCTGTGCTGTGTAAGACAGTGAGAATGACAGTGAGAGTGGTTTTTTGGGTTTTTTTTGGGTTTGTTTTTTTGATTTTTTGGGGTTTTTTTTTTGGAAGAGTGTTAGGGAAGGAGTAAGTACCCTTCCAAGTTTCTGAATTTCTGGCAGTTGCTGGGCATCACTCTGGAGATAGTATTACAAAACTGTTCCCAGTGGGGCGAGGACTAGCCTACTTCTCACAATCACAACTGCCTGCTGCCCATGGGAGGCCTTCACATGGTCCTGTCAGAGGCAGATCTTGTAGGCAAGTACCTTTCCCAAGGAAAATGCAGATTGGCTTCCTCCCACAGTGGCAGCTCCATGGCTGGCCAAAGTAATGGCAGATGATTTTTTTTGTTTTGCTAACGCACTACAGAAATATTTTGAAGTTTGTGTTTTCTCATAAATAGAAATTACTTTACCTTCAAGGCCTAGCAAAGGCTTGATCTCTGCAGATAGTGAGATTCCCCACCAATCTACAAGTGCCTCTTCCAGAATCATCCATGACTGATGAGACTTCTGGTTTGTTTTACCTCAGGGTCCTGGACATCTCCTTTAATGTTCTGCGACACATTGAAGGACTAGATCGGCTTACCCAACTTAAAAAACTCTTCCTTGTCAACAACAAAATCAGCAAAATTGAGAATTTGAGCAACTTGCAGATGCTACAGATGTTAGAGTTGGGATCCAATCGAATTCGGGTAGGCTTGCTCTACGAGATGCTAGCTGGAGAGTTTTGAGCTCTTTGGCGTGAGATTGGCATTTTCTGAAAGTGCACTGCATTGACTTAGACTTGCAATTTTGTTGGTTTTTATTGTTCCAATCAATCACTGTGCTTATTGCTGTGCATGCTGGATCCTTTCATTAGTGCCTGGCTACTAAATCACTGTTTATGAATTTTTGTCTTTAATGAATTTGTATATCCCCTGTGTGTTTCCTTTTGCAGGTGATGGTTTCTTCCTGCTAGAGCCAAGCCTATTAAAACTAGCAATTGTTTTCTCTTACCTTTCTGGTGCTGAGTCAATGAAACCTTTTGAATGCAAAAAGAGTTTGATTTGCACATGTTACTGACAGCCTGCTATGGCAGTCAGTCTTGTTTAGAAAAAGAATTTTCTTGAGGTTTTGCTCTGAAATGTGTTTAAAACCTAAAACTTGGTATGGTACTGCTGATTGCTTTTGGGTTTTATTGTGCAGTTTATGACTTTTTCAATTTAAAATCTGTGCCAGTTTCAGGAGAGAAGGTATGAGAGTCTCACCTGTCCCTAAAGTATGAAACTCTCTATTTGCCCAGTGCATAAGAGAACTGGTCAGACAGATGACACAAAAGACTTGCAACATGTAAAGTAAATTCTTTTTTTAAAGCTTTTTCAATTATATACCCTTTAGAAAATAGTTGTGAAAGATGAGTTCATTTCAATCAATGTGGTGTAAGTTGGTGCTGCCCATTTATAGTCTCTGGGAAATTACTTGTTATGCTGAAAGAACAGATTAGGAAAAGATCTGTTTGTCTTTTTTATTTCAGGACTTGTGGAAGCACACTTCTCTTTGTAGAGAAGAAGGAAACTTCAGCTGTTATAAGCAGCCTTCTAAGCGAGAAATGCATGCTGCTTTTTTGAAGAGGAAAAATTTTGATTTGCTCCTAAAGCTAAACTGGACTGAATTTTTTCCCCAAAATTTCTGCTTTGGAAATGAAATTATTTAGGGGAATAAATCTAGAGTGTGAGAACATCGGCCAGATCAGATGAGGGATTAGGAACCATAGAGTTTGCATAGGATGGTGGAACAGGAGTTACGGACAGAAGCACTTGACTTTTTTCAGAAGCAGGACAGGTTCAGCACACTGATCCTTACATTACAAAAGCTGGGTTAAGCAAAACAGTACTGTATTCTGTATCTAAGCATCATTATCTTCTGGAAATAAAAAGAAATCCAGCTAGATTTCTGAATTGATGCTTAGGCAGTAAATTGTCAATAATGTTGTCAAGCCAAGGAATATCTTTTTAACAATGAGGTTAGATTTAATTTATGTGTGTTCTCTCAGTGTTGAGCCTGAGCATATTAACAGAACAAACAAAAAAACCCTGAAATTGTCACTGTATGGGTAACACAATCTTCTTAAATTTCTTAATTTTTAACAGGGCTTTTTCTGTTTGTCTGTTAATTCCATTCTGACTTCTTCAAACAGCACTGCTCTGTGCTTCTAATGCTTTAGTGGAGTGAGTAACCTGTGACTTGGCTTGGCACAAAGAAATCTCATGCTATTTGGGGGCACCCAGATCTCCTGTACTAGTCTTCTCTTGGTGTAGGGTGGCTTGGCTGTATGCTTTACAGGTGGGCATATCCTTAACTCTTTAGGGTACACACCTACAGACTCTTCAGGCAGCATCCTTGGCTCTGAGGTGCCTGATTGACATTTCCCTGTGCACTAAAGCTGCTGCAGTAGGGCTGTTCTTGCTTACTCTGCTGCACACAAACCTCTCAGAGTGCACTTCTCTTGGAATCCCTCATGACTTAGCACTTTTGCTCTATTTCTTTTGAATGAATGCTGCGGAGCAGAACTTATGCTTGAGGTGACATATTTAATGCTTTTTTCTTAAAGTTGGACTGAGGCAACTGTAATGTAAGCACTTCTTGTTCCTTAGGTTTTTGTCCCCTCATGTCCATCTGTTCCATTCCTCTCCTTATACTGAGTCATCAGTATTTCCTCCTCAGGGCTGGAGAAACTGCCAATGAGCAACAAATCTGTTATTTTTCTTGCAAGGTAAAAACAGGGTGAAGTCCACAGGTTAGAAGGGGGGGAATGCAAATTTGGGCTGATTAACACTGTATGTTCAGTGTTTTGGCAGTTGTGGGATAGAGGTTGAAAAGCTTCTTACCTTTAATGAGTGTCCATCTTCTTCCTTCTGTAATTACACACACAGGTAAATGTGCATGTGCACACACAGAGTAATCCAGGTGGCCTGGCTCACCAGCACTGCCAGTTTGAAACTGCCATGCAAGGAGTGCATGGAAAAGCTGAGATGTCACAATCTACCTGCACACTGACACACAGCTCTGGCTGTGTCTGTGTCCATATTATTGTTTTTCTGTGAGCTGAAGTCTGGTTGTAAAATTCTTGTTGCTTTTAACAGCATCTTGGTTTTTTAATTCAGAGGCTTTCCCCTGCAAAATAAAAGTGTTTCTTCTTGTTTGCAGGAGCCTTTTTTAATCACATCCTTTTCCCATTTTTCCCTGTTTTCACTCTTCATGTTTATCTCCCTTCCTTTGTAATATCCTTGATGCTTCACAGAGATCCTTATTTTCTCTTACTGAAGGCTGAGCTCAAGTTAAACTGGTACAGTGTCTGTTTTCTCCCAGTAGCATGTGTATTTAAAAAGTGTACATCACTCAAACTGGTATGGGTGTGTTCTGCCAAAAGCATGACTGTGTAGCCAGTAGTTAAATCTATTAACACATACACCTGTGAGACAGTTAACTTTGTTTATGGCAGAGAGGCTGAACAACTTGCTTCTGTCTTATGCAGTCACTGATGTGCAGGACTAAATTTACAAATAGTGGTTTTTCTTCCCAGATTCTCTTTCCATTCACTAGTGACAGATTTTTCTTGCTTCACAAATGAGTATTTTCTACCCAGGATACACCACATGGCTATAATGTGGCTACAAAATGACACCCACATCTACCAGGTGGAGTTTTGCATCACTGCAATAACACTGTCTCCTCTGGTCATTTCACAGGCAATTGAAAACATCGACACCTTGGCTAATCTTGACAGTCTGTTCCTTGGAAAGAATAAAATCACCAAGCTCCAGAACCTGGATGCACTGACAAACCTGACTGTGCTCAGTATACAGGTATTGGTTGTGTTCTGAAAAGCCTTGGTGACATGAACCACCTTGTGATTTAGGATCAGCTCTTCTGAATCGCAGAATCCCAGATGGTTTCAGTTGGAAGTGACCTTAAAGACCATCTTGTTCCACCATCCTGAAATGGACAGGGACACCTTCCACTATCCCAGGTTGCTCCAAACCCCATCCAGCCTGACCTTGGACACTTCCAGGGATCCAGGGGCAGCCACAGCTTCTCTGGGCAACCTGTGCCAGGGCCTCACCACCATCCCAGGGAAGAATTTCTTCCTAACATCTAATTTAAACCTGCCTGCCTTCAGCTTAAAGCCATTCCCCCTTGTCCTATCACTACATACCCTTGTGAAAAATCCCTTTCCAGCCTTCTAAGCCCGCCATTAGCAGGTCTGCAGTGTTTGAGTCAAACTCCTGTACTGGAAAGAAGTGTGATATCCTTTGTGTTGTCTTTTTTCATCCTTTCATGCTACTTGAGATTGACAGACACTGATAAAATTATAAAACAAATATTTGATTTTTATGGAAGAAAGAACAGGAAATGAACGCTGTTCCCCTATTTCCTTCCTGAAACACTGTTTCCTAATGTATTACAGTAACATCAAAAGTGTTACAGCAGGGAATCCTTACAGTGACGGTGGCTCAGTGTCACTGCCTTCTAAGCCTATGCTAAATGCAGTCTGTCCTTAACGAGCTTTTGAAAAGCTTCTTCCTTTTTAAAAGGTGGAATAAAAGATACTCAGCTAATTTCTTTCACCAGGTCTCCTTCTTATCCATATGACAAAGCTTGTGCATTCTAGTATCTCTTAAAGCTGTTGGCAAGGTACACTGACTACATGCTGTGGTACCTATATGTGCCATAAAGAATTAGCCACAGCACAGTGCAGTGGATTTAAGGTGGTGGAACTTCCTCTCTGACCATCCCATTTAAAAAGACCTACAAAATGAATGCTGTTCATGGATAGGCCTGTTGTTTGTAAAGACACCAAGTGGAAAACTTTCAGGCTGCAGCTTTTGATGGGAACGTCAGAGTCTGATTCTTCTGGAGGCTGGGACTCCCATGGAACTTCCTCATGCATCAGTGGTGCAGAGATCAAACAGCTGAGCTCACAAGATCAGTGTGGGCTCAGGCAGACTATTTCCCCTTCCCAGCCATACTTTAGAGAAATGGTTTTTCCCCAGTGAGTCACATGGGTTTGGGTTTGATTGGAGTGGTACTAAATAGCCTGCTGCATTTACAGAATAATCGTCTGACCAAGATTGAGGGGCTGCAGAGCTTGGTGAATTTGCGGGAGTTGTACCTCAGCCACAATGGCATCGAAGTCATCGAGGGACTGGAAAACAATGTGAGCAGGCTCTTGCTGACTGTGCGACACAATTGTTGCCCTAAGCTGCTCGTGTTGGTGGCTTTTCTGGAAGTTTTTGTTCCTCGATTTTCCCAGTTATATGTGGGTTCTGAGTCTCTTGAGAGACCACAAATATTCCAGTGTTTGTTATATGTTAAAATATCTCGTGGGGGTGAAGCTCCTCCTGTTATTCTGGAGTAGAATTATTTTCATGCCATGGGGAAGGGAAGCCCAAGATGTGGTTGAAGCAGTAGCCTGGCTGATCTTCAGCCATGAAAAGACTCCTGGACAGAGCTGACTGGCTGCTGCAGCCAGAGATTATATTATAAAACAAATATAATTGTTTCAGACAGCAGCTGGTAGATAACCATGAGTGCTTTTCAATAGGACAAAACTGGAGCTGGGAGTAAGAGAGGCCAGCTGTGGCACGCAGCTTGCTTTCTTGTCAATGTACATGTCTAGCTTTCTGGATGGGATGGATTTCATGGAAGTATTTTCATTCTCACCCAGCAAAAGTTTTTCTAAAATTGTGGAGTTTCCTGCTGCTAAGGGTTTGCTGAACTCTGTTTCTCAAGAGGACAGACAGTTAGGATCCAATTTTTAATCCTCCTCTTAATGTACTTTGAGGAAAGCTCACTTTTTAGGAGCCCTTGGCTGGCAAGTAGCCATGCAGCCAGGAACTGTCTTCATTTTTGTCACATGGCTTCTGGGGGGTCAGTAGCCCAGTTTAACTGAAAACAACCTTTGTTCTATATAGGCAGTAAGATTTGTGCTGAATGTGAGCAGCTGGCATTAATGTTTCTGCTCCTGACAGTTTCCAGCTCTGGGCCTGAAAAAGGTGGCACAGGGAAGATGAAAAGAAACCTGATCTAATATTTTTGTGTTTGCTTTGTCTAGAACAAACTCACAATGCTGGACATTGCATGCAACAGAATTAAGAAGATTGAGAATATCAGTCACCTAACAGAGCTGCAGGAGTTCTGGGTAAGCACAGGCCAGAGCTGTTCCCCAAAATGTTTGTACAACAGTGAGGGAAACCCTTCTGATGGGCAGCACATAGACATGTGTACCTTGGAGTGAACTCCTCTAGTTCTGGTGGTCAGCTTTAAGATCTCGACAGTCTGCATGGATAGTGTGTGGTGATTTTTCCTAAGGAGAGGGAAGAGCTTAAAAATTTCTTTGCTGAGTGGTAAGAAGCCTGTCTCTGCCTAGGAAATGAGCCTTGTCTTCACGCTCAGGTTGGTTATGAAACAGCTCCATGTGTCCTATTTCTGCAGCTCATCTTTCTGTTAGTGTGCATGACACAGTAACAGGGGAAGCACAGAGCTTGTTCAGAGCACAATTGGTATGTTTATGGTGTTATAAATATGAAGAAAACGAAACCATCTTCTGGTTCCATTCCTGTGAGGCGGGTAACAGCTTAGGATTGCTTCTGTTTCTTTCTGGCACCCTGAATTGCTAAGCTCTTTAGCTTTCCTTAGTCAGGTCAGGAAATTCACATGTACCCTGTCCTGAAGTATCAGCACCGTGCTGTGTTTGGGAGCTGTATACAAATCTGCTCGTGAAAAAATGGAGAAAAAGCAGCAGATGTTCATGAGCTGGCACATGCTTTAGCTCTTGTAAAGTTTCTGCATTCAAGGCTGAGAATAAGAGTTGTGCTGCATAATGTCTGTCATTCAGAGCTGAGTTATTTAAGCTTTTGTGCAGACACTGAGAGAAAAGGAGTGGAAACCAGCTTCGAATGGAACCCAGCTGGAATCCAGGCTCCTTGGATCATTTTCCTCATCTTGCAGTGTGGCTTAGGAGACAGCTAGTGGTGTTACCTGTCCATGCCTGTTCTGTAAGGAGCTCTTTAAGGAACAGGAGCTGAGGAGCCCATTGAATGTGACATCTTTCGGGCAGTAGAAGTGTGGCTGCTATGGGGCCTGTCCTGATCCTGTGCAATTTCCTGCAGTCTTCCTCTTTGCTGCTGCTCTGCTTACGGGAGGTGTCTGCACTGGTTGCACTTGTACTGAAAGGACAGTCCAGGTCTGAACTTCACTGGATTCCTTCGAAAAAACACCAGTGTGTTTAGAGTCCTTTGTCAGAGCAGAGTACTGACCAAGATCTGTTAGCTGAGTACGGAAATGCCCTCCTGGATTTGTTCCACTTGAACACTGTTTAAAAAAACCTGATTTAATTGAAAAGGAAGAGGGCAGAATTTTCAATGGAAACCAGTGTTGTATCTCCCAGTTTATGTTTTTTTTTCCACTGACTGCACAGTTGAAGCCATATAAAAATGTCCTTTAACACCTTGTATTAACAGAATTCAAAATCCTAGACACTGTGATAGTCTTCTAGCAATTTCCCAGTTCCACATCTCCAGGGGAAGGTCTGGGACATCTGAAGGCTGAGTGACTTGGTGGAAGTAACATTGGATGAGCTGTAGCAGAATGACACAGTCCACTGAGGTTTTTTTTTATTTGAAGGTGGCATCGCTGTAGTGACTCCTCTGTATCCCAAAGCAAAGGGTGCTGGTGTCTCTGGGTTGGACAGCATGTGGCCACCTTGCTTTGCTTCCTTGTTGGACAGCTGAAGCACTCATTCCTTTGTGTGGGAATCCCTTTGCTGAGCCAGGGATGAGGCAGGAGAAGAACCCAAATCAGAGAACTTTGCACTTTCTCTGGAGTGTAGAAGGAGTTTTTTCCAGGGAAATTTATGTAGAGGAGAGAGAAAAATGTTGCTTTTCTTGTCACTTAAGGACCTTTTTTAATGTTTCCTGAGACGTCATAAAAGTAAAGATGGATGTCACAGTGGAAGTAAATGATGATATAAAGATTTCCAGCCCATAAACGCACAGTATAGGGGGTGGGAGATGGTGTAGAGACTGGCCTGGTGCCTTGCAGGTTTTTTCCTAGCATAGTGGTTGGCCTGGATCCGCTGTCTGAAGCGTGGAGCATCTGACCAGCACCCGGATAGTGTGGGGGGTTGGGTTTAGTGGCGAGGCCTGGGCTGTGAGACAGGAAAGCACATCTCAGAGGTTCCAGGGGAAGAAGGATCTTCTGGCAAAGTGTTTATGAGTGTGAAGCCTGTGCAGGGGTGGTGCCCTGGTAGCGGTGACAGGTTTCCTGCCAGCCAGGCCTGGCTTGGGGGTACCTGTCGGTGTGAACATGCCTGTGTGTGCTCTGCAGATGAATGACAACCTCGTTGAGAGCTGGAGTGACCTGGATGAGCTGAAAGGAGCCAAGAACTTGGAGACAGTATACCTGGAGCGAAACCCCTTGCAGAAGGATCCCCAGTACCGGCGCAAAATTATGCTGGCCCTCCCGACTGTCCGGCAGATCGATGCCACATTCGTTCGATTCTGAGCCTCCTACTGCCCTCTCTCCCCTGCCTTCCTCCAAGGAATGTCCCAGCGGGGTTTTTTATCCACTCACCACTCCCCAGGTCTTCAGTACACTGACACACACAGGGCCAATAGTCAATAAAAAGCACTGAAACCAGATCTTGTGTACAATGCACTCATTGTTTTTGAAATGTTGTTATTATTATTATTAAATCTTAACACAAGAGCCTTCACTGTGCCTGTGTTTTTTATTTTATGGGAAAGGTTTTACAAGGTTTTACAAGGGTCTCAGCAGACTGAGACCCTGTGAGCCACTTGCTGATTGCAGTTGACTCTGTGACATGTGTTCAGGTTAAAAATGTCCTTGCAAACACCACATGTAGATCCAGGCTCAAGAGTTGTCTATGAAAATGTGAAGAAAGATCTGATGACGATCCCCACCCAGGTTAGTTACCAGGTATGAGTCAATGGTAAATACCTGATGGTACCGTATGGGGCTGCAGGGGGAGCAGTCTTTTTGTACTCATTTTTAAACGCATTTACAACTTCATGAGAGGATTGGGGACAAACTGGTATTAATATATTAATGGTGAGCAAGGTAAGGGTTTGGTAGCACTGTATTGTAGACAGTGTTTACCATCAGAAAATATGAATCATGTCCTGCTTCCACTGACTATGGTAATGTGGCATTGCTGTCCCTCTGCACGTGTGTTTGATCTGGGCACTTAAACTGCATCTCTCCAGCAGCTGAAAAGCCCCTGGAAGCACTTGTCATCTGCTGCTCTGTTTGTTCAGCACCCATATCATCAGTCCAGGGGAACAAGGGAAAAACAGGAGGGGTGCTTGAAAATTTACTCTTGGTGGTAGCTTGATTCACGCAGATCTCACGTGGATTTGAATCTCTGAACGAATGGGATGAATCCCTTCTTCAGCTGGAGACCAGGAATATTAAGCAGGACAGTGTGGCCCTGCAAAATATTTTAGTTTCCCTTTGTGGGCTGTGTTGCATTTGCTCACTGGCGGCTCTGCTGTGGATTGTGATGCTGCCGGAGGTGGTGTGGTGATGGTTTCACTGAACTGGGAACGTGGTGAGAGGAGTTGCTTTGAGTCCCCCAAGGTGCTACTAACTCTCCCTGGGGACTGTAAAAGCAGTCTCTCAGTTACTCTGACCATTGGTGCTGTACCCCCACATTGTTGTTCCCCGGCTGACAGCATGTCCCTTGGCAGGGCAAACACAGCCGGGATCATGCATCCATCGCTGGATCATGCATCCATCGCTGGATCATGCATCCATCACTGGATCATGCATGCTGGTGGACATGCCTTTGAGCTGGGTAACCCCAAGAAAAACTCCTTACCTACAGTGACAGAGAAAAGATGGGAGAGGAGGTTGTTCCACAATGTATCTTTGGCTGAGGTGGGGGAGGAGAGGACCACTGAGAGAGGGCCTAGATGGTGATGTGAAAGAACACTGCACCAGACTGCTGACTGCTCAGCTGGCTCCTCACCTTCCTTTGGCTTGGATTTTGCCTTTTTCTGCCTCTGCCACAGCAAACATTTAGTTTAGCAGAGTGACTTTTAGCCAGGTCCACATTGTCCACCACTTCCCTGAGGTCCTGGGGGCCCTCACTCATGCCAGGGCTGAGTGTGTGCTGGACATGTCTCTGTGTGGGGTAGTGGGAAGGGTCACCAGTCACCATTGTGGAGGGAGGCACTTTTGTGAAAAATAAATTCCCGTGGGGCCAGGTGACCTGCAGCACTTAGGTCCCAGCAGAAGCTGGCTGGGGGCTGGTTCTGCTGTGCTCTGGCATACCAGACTGGGAGCAGCAAAAACTGCCAGGAAGCAAAGTCAGTACCTGCTGCACTTTGCTCCCACAGATACAGAGCCTGCAGGGACCAGGATGGCAGCCTGACCTTGACTCACTGGCAGCTGCCAGCCGTACGCCTGCGTTTCATCACCACCTTCGAGGCACCAGCTGCTGAGCCCAGCTGGGTGGCCCAGGGTGTGGGCCAACCCTCACCTCCCATCCACTTCCAGCATGTGGTTTGCTTTATCAGACTTGTGATCGCATGGCTGGTACCTGACATTCCTGAGGCTATGGAGGTTAAGATGAAGCGTGAACAGTACCTGGCCAAAGAGGCTCTGGCTGAGAACAAGGTGGGCTGCAGGAGCTCCTCTCCCTCCTCCTCTAAAGCCTTTTTTGCTTCACACTGGCACCGAGGCACAGGCAAGCAGGAAGGCAGCCCCAGAAGGGGCTGTGGCTGCTCCTGCTGGGACAAAAGCCAGATCCCTGTTGCTGTGGTTCAGGTCCTTTCGGAGAGACAGGAGACAAGAAGCAAGGCCAGGGTCACTGATCAGCTGCAGGCAGGGACTGGGAAATGGAGGAGCTCACCAGTGGCTGACCATCGCAGCATGTCTATGGCCCAGGGCACAGTACTGGGACAGAAGAGCTGCTGAGCAGTTGCTCCTGGGCCAGCAGGTGTGCCATGCCCTCCACGGCCACCTGGCACCTGGGGATGGCTGTTGCTGAAGGTGGGAAGGGACACAGCTGGCTCTGAGTGTCTGTCCCAGCTCACCGGCATTACTGCATACATGACCGGGCAGGGAGGGAATCAGAGTGGCATCAGTCACAGAAGGCAGGCGAGAGGCTCTGGTTGCAGAGTAGCTGAGAAAGAGGGACCAGGGCAAGTGTCTCCCTCTCCCCCTTACACCAGCAGTATCCCTGGCACCATCTGCCTGGATGCAAGCAGGTTTGTGTTTTCCTACAAGGAGGGTACAGCCTCCACTTCTGCTCTCACCACCTTCCTTTGAGCCACCGCTTGCCATGTGAGTCCCACCCCACTATAAGGGCATGGCCACAGTAGAGGCTCACATGTGCAAACTCAAACTCCGCAGCCCTGGCTAAACCCAGCCCAGCATGGGCTGTCTTGGATCTCACCCCATCAGCAGAAATAATATCCACCACACTCCAAGCTGTTTCAGGTTTTATTTTAGAATTTATAAAATTCCAGTGTCATCCATACTCATGAGCCTTTTTACATGTTTGCATATAGTCTCCAAATTCCAAAGTTAAGGCCAAGGGATCATTGCTATGGAAACGTACAATATGGAAGACGTCAAATAGAAGAAATGGACACATGCCACAGTCTGCTGCGGAAGGAGGGTGGTGGGGGGACAGTACTAGGTACAATCACTTCATGACCTTCTTTAGAGGGGAGGGTTGGGCTGTAGGGCATGAGCCCAAGGCAGTGTGTGCCCTGGATGTAACCCAAGCCTTGCTGTGCAACTGGTGAGGGCAGGGGGGCATAAAGAGGAGGAGGGGGTGATAGGTTTGGTGATGCAGGACAGACCTAAGCTACAGGGTATTAACCATTTTCTGACAGACGCAGATGGGAAGGTACCACCCTAGTTCTGTCTGATCCCCCGTTTCCCGTGCTGGAGGCAAGGCCACCCTGTCCTTCAGGGGCAACCAGGCACCCCACAACGGGCCATGATCCATTTCACTTGGTTCTCAGACTTAAGGAGAGCACTGTGAGGTTTTGGTTTGACTTCTGCATAGCAGTCTCTACCAAGAAGAGCTGGCGCAGGAAGGAAAAAAATCGGCATGTTCGGCCTGCCCCACGGAGGGAAAGGCGAGAAGGCTAAACTCAGCCTGCCACGGTTGTGCTCTGTCAGCAGCACGAGAGAAGAGAGGCTAGGGACTCCTGCTTGTCCAAAAGCTGAAGCAGCTGGGACAGAGGAATGGCTCAGACTACAAGCTCTGTACGACTGATGCAGGGAAGTGGGGCACACAAAAACCCCACGCTACACACCTCCCTCCACAAAGATGTGATTTTCCTCTTACTGGCTGGAGGAGCTCAGACACAACCCCTTTGAGCAAGCTTGGGCAGGGCCCAGGTGCAAGTGGCCCCAAGTACAGATCATGGATCACCCTCTACCACCACATGATGGAGGCCTTGGGAGGGCTCAGCGCACATGTCACCCCCCGCCGACGCTGTCAGAGCAGAAGCCTGGCTCACACAACCTCTGCAGCCGAGGGCTACGGCACACCTGTGGCCCTGGGGCCAAGCCCTGTGCTAGCTCAGCATGCAGCCCTATGATTCACAGCCTGCCTCAGCATCACCACGCTCTGCTTCCCTCTGGAGCAGCTCTCACAGCTGTGCGGAGACACAAGGCTCCTCTTGCTTCCCCTCCACACTTCTGCCATGGCTGCCCAGGTGACAGCTGGAACAGCTGCTAACCCACAACCATCGAGAGGCCCCCATCGTACTGATGTTTTGAGGTAGAAAGAAGGCAATAGGAGCGGTGTGACTGCCGCTCATGCCGAGCTGCTGCAGCACTAAGAGCAGACTACAGCTTCTCCAGGCTGTGCGTCCCACCAGCTGCTCCTGAGCCATGGCACTGCACCACCTCGGCCAAGCCAAACCTGTCCCATCCAGTCGCGATGCCACGTGCTGGCTCTCCTGCCTGCTCACACTGCTGGGGACGGGGAATGAGAGACTGGGGGGAACTAGGAGCAGGGTCTGTCATCAAGCACTGGAAGACTGGTCAAGTGTGCAGGCTGGGGCTGTGCTTGGTGTGGCGCAGCGACGCGCGCTTGCTGCGCTCACAAGTGTTTTCCTGACCAGGGTAGCCATACGTTGTTCTGGCCCCTTCCATCCCTGCTGTCTCTACAGCCTATCGAAGGTTTTGTTTCTTTAAAAAGCAGGTTTCTGATCTTACAGATTATTTTAAGCTCTCCCCACAGTCAGCTATCAGCATTAAATGATTTTTTGGCAGTTAAAAGGAAAAAAAGTTGATTGCACTCTACAAAGGTAAAGTAAGGCCTGGGATAAACACAAAGGAAAGAGGGCAAACGTTTTGGCTTTAGAAAGTCAAGGAAATTTATTTCCTGAGGTCATGAGACAGGAAGTAGATTCCTAGCCACAGTAAAGGAGGTCTCCTAATGAAGGCGAGAATGCCTAGTCAGACATGCTCAAGAGAGCAGATTGCTCTGCTAGCGCTTGGGAAGCTGCAAATCTTAGCCACTTGGAGTCAATTATGAAGTTTCTAACAAAAACACACACATTTAGTGTTTGAATCTGAGTGGAAGTCTTGTTCCAAAGGAGGAAAGAATATCCATCAAGAGATGAGGGTGGGTCCTAGCCACGGTGATAGCTGAGGGGAGCAGGATGGGGTCTAGCACTCCAGACACCATTAGGAGACCTCTCGGGACAATTGATTTGTGCTCCAGCCGCTGGGTCAGATTTCAGACAGGAAGTATTTGTGGCAGGTTAGTGTCAGGTCAGCGGGCTGGAGGAATTTCTGCTTCCAGGTCATTATCGTTTGGGTCCCCAGGGAAGAGTCTTGGGGGCCACTTGAGCCCCAAAGCTGGGGAAGTCTTCAGAACTGCTCATATCAGGGGCCTAGAGTAAACAAAAAGGGAACAAGTTAAGCTCCTGCCCTGCTGCAAACCTGCATGGTGAGGTCCTGTGCTAAGCAGCACTGTTGATATCCCAGGGAGGAGAGACAATGGGTAAGGGACAAAAAGGATTATTGTGGCCTCAGGACTGCCCAGGGTGGAGGGCCGAGCCATCTAGAGGTGACACTGAGGAGGGTGCAGATAAGGCGCAAAGGCGTCCAAGGGTCCCAAGCTCAGTAACTGGGCCATGAGTAGGGTCAGGCCAGCCCTGCAGCAGCACTGGGACAGCTAAGGATGAGCTGCCACATATTCCAACTCAGAGCTGCAAACACTGAGCCAGTTCTGTGCTACAGCAAGAGTTCCAAGTCCCATGCCCTATCCCTAAAAACAACACAACCTGATAGGACACTTCCTGCTAAGGGTCCCCCATTCCCCAACTGCTCCACAGTGGGGAAAGTGCTTTCAAGGCTGGACAGGAGAGCCCAGGCCTGTGCCCAGCTGGCACAGGCCACGAAGAGCAGCAAAAAGCTGCTTTCTCTGTCACCCAAGGAGGGAGAGTGCTCTGTGTCCCCAGCACAGACAGAAAGAAGGGTCCCCGCACCCTGTGCCCCCAGCCCACAGCATAAGCAGCACTCACCTTCTCGTTGTTGACAGTGGCCCAGGGGGCATCTCTCACCACAAAGCCCTTGGATGGGGCCTTGGACTCTTCATGTGAGGAGGGCTTCATGTACACCTGCATTGCCTCGTTGTCCACCACATCTGCAAGCTGCAGTTACACAAGCAGTGAGGGGAGAATCTGGACAGCTGCTCAAACTGGCATAAAATGCCTGCCCTCCATCTCACCACACTGCAATCTGTTTGAGCTCACCAACCTGTTCTACAATGACCAAAACCGGTGTGTCTACACTAGTCCGAGGGCCACAACTTTTAACTGGTGCAAGCTGCTACAAGGCAAGAACATGCACGTCCTGGGGTGCCCCAGCATTCTCATTCACTGTCCTCTCCTGGACAAAGTGGGCAGTCCAGCTGGTTTAAGGGACAGCTGCAGTGGAGCCTGACAGCCACCTGCACAGGGTTCAATTTCTCTGATGCAGTGCAAGAAAATACCACACGGACATAGTTCAGACATCCAGCTCTGTGGCATGGAAATTCCTCTAAGCCCCAGCAGAGATTTGCTGAACACTTACATATTCCTCCTCCAAGTTCAAGATGTGATCGATAGCTTCTTCCACATTCTCAGGGAGTCCTGTCACAGTCACACAGTTGGGATCAGGAGCTCCACTCTGGGGAAAGCGAATATCCACCTGGAACACAAGGAAAAGCAAAAGATTTACACCTGCACATCTGAAATGCCAGAGACTCCCCATGAATTAGAATCACAGATCACTGTCACTGATGCCCTAATTACTGCCTGTTCACAGCCACAAGTCTGTTTTGGACCTCCACAGCTCAGACACTGAGGGGTGAGCAGGTATATACCTGGCCCCAAAGCTTGCCCAGTTTCCTGTGAAGGAAAGCAGAGTAGTCTGTAGTACAGACCAAATTTCCAGCAGCCCCTACTGCTCTCACTCCCAGAGGTTTGCTGATTTCTGGGCAGCTCCTGCAGCAGAGGGGCTGCATTTCCAGACAGCATCCTCGCACTGCTACAAGCATTTTCACCAGTGAGCCATCACCATGAAGCACAATGAGTTTTCTGTGTCAGCCACAGCATAATCCTGGCTGACAATCACTTCACAGCACCCTATGCACGAGCACTGTGTTCTCTCACGCCCTGCCTTCCAGATGGGTGCTGGAAATCTAAACAAGACAGGACCAAACCCAAAGGCTGCGCATTTGGGAACCAAACAGCTTATTTCAATAAATGAGCCCAGCCAAGATGTAAGTCTCCAAAACCCCATCCCTCTGTATTCATTCACTGCTGCCCCTTGCAGTAAAGCCTACGGCTTATGCCATATGCTATCAGGGCAGAGGTCCCTGACCTTCCCAGAGCAAGCCAACTTTGCCACATCCACAGCCCTGAGAACATGCCATGACTCCCAAAGTCAAGAGAATCCACGCTGGCCTAGAGAAAATCCAGAAGAATTCCCTGAGTTAAGCTCAAGGAATGGGGGTGTCTGGGCACAGCCTCCTCACAGAGCCTCACAGCGAGGGGCCTGGCTGCCCATTTCCAGTAATCAGAGTAGCTCACATATGCACCTCCTCCTTTCTCTGAAGACTAGCTGGGATCCTCTCTGCAAGAAACCCAACAAAGGGGCTGCAGAGAGGGACAGAGCTCAGTGCTGCTTGCAGGGCTAACCCAGAGCACCAAAGAAGTATTCCCAGGTTTCTCTTCCATCTGGGTTCCAGCAAAACAGGAAAAGCTCCCGGCCTGGCTCCCAGAGGAACATGACTCAGAACTGAAGTGGTGTGGGGATGCTTCCGCTGGTGTCTGGGTATGGTGTCCAGACAGCCCAGCTGCCCTGGGCATATTAGGGTGTCCTGGGCCAGGGATGTTGCTCATACGCTGGTGGGGACAGAGCTGAAGGTGAGCAGGGCAGCATTGGCTTTTCTTTTGTGTCTGTTCTAGCTGAAGGTGCTCAACACGCATGAGACACAAGAACCACAAGATGGGAGCCTCATTCAGCATCCAGCTCTTCACATGGGACTAAGTAGCTGCCCAGGCCCAGCCTGATCTGTGGCATTGCCCCACTTCTCACCTTGAACTCATCCATGATTTTGCGGATGGCTTTACCACGTGCACCAATGATGCGTGCGTGAACACGATGGTCCAGAGTCACATCCTCGGAAACCATCTGCTCCAGCTCGCCAACGATCTTCATGATGGCATCCCGGGCAGCCTCGGCGTTCTTCTCATAACCAGTAATGGTGATCTGGTCTTGGGCCTGGGGCACAGAGATGTGTGAGAGACCAAGTTCATAAGCAGCTGAGCAAGCCTTCTTCCTGCTAATCCCCTTTACTGTCCACCTTATTGAAAGGCAGTGGAGAGAGTTCAGAGTTCTCAAGAAGATGCCCAGAGACAACCACTAGACATCCTTGCACTTCATCTGATCTCTCACCTGGCTTTCATCATCCTTGTCGGGGAACTGGATGTTGACCTCATGCTCTGTGCGTATCTGGGTGATCACTGCTCCCTTCCGCCCAATGATTTTAGGGTGATACTTGGGATCCACAGTGACTGTCAGTTTGAAGCTTCGCAAGGCCTGGAACAGGAGAAGCACAGTGAGAACAGGGAACACACCATGGCTGGTCCAGTGATGTTCACTTAAGTCACACACATTTCCTTCTGGCTTCTGAGATGCGTGGAACAGATCTTGCAGGGCCATGTTTGAGCACCTAAGCCAGCGATCTGTTGGAGCCTTGTGCCTTCACCAAGTTCAGAGGGAAATTACAAACGGCAAACAACCATCCAACTCACCCCTCCCCCTGTTATTTAGAGCTGTGATAAGGATTCAGTGAGGACAGGTAGAGAGAGACTTGCAGCACAGTGAGGCTCCCACCCAGTGTCTTAACGGTACATGAGAGTGTGAGAGAGACCTGGACAGCCCAAAGTTACATTCCTAAACTCTCCTGTTAGTTCATGTTAAATGAGTTACCTTTGAATAACCCATTTATGAGCATTCCACACCCACTGAGCAGCTAAGGGTGCTCCTAAAAGGTGAGGTGTTCCAGGAGTCTGTGCCCAAAGGCTGAAGCCATGTTTGGCTGGAAGGAAGGAGGACAGGCGCAGGTCTTACCCGATCTTCTTGTTCAGCTTGCAGCTCCTTCACTCTTTCCAGCAGCCCAACCTTGGCACGGTCCAGGTTGGTAGCCAGCCCAGTGATAGTGATGATATCTGACTGCAGCTCAGGAGCAGGCACCTGGATGTTCACCTGAGTAACAAGTAGAGATTATCATTTTGTATCACTGCTCATTCTGTATCACTTGTGATGCCTCTGACTGGAGGTTGGCATCTTGCTTGTCTCCCCTGACACCAAGACCACCTCCCACCCAGGCAGCCTAAAAGCCAGAAAATAGCTGAGGCTGGAGGTCATCAAACCAGACCACCCAGAGTCAGTTGCCTGGGACCGTGTTTCTAGATGGTGTTTGAATAGAATTCTGTTTCTCCAGCCCATGCACGAGCCTAGAGAGGCCAGGAAACAAATACTTGTTCAACAGCACTGTCTGCAGCCAACTTGCATCAGAACCAGAGGCTCTGGAGAATTCTCCCGAATGGGCAGGCACAGCAGAGCTGTTCACCAT
This sequence comes from Origma solitaria, assembly GCA_013397895.1. Classification (NCBI taxonomy): domain Eukaryota; kingdom Metazoa; phylum Chordata; class Aves; order Passeriformes; family Acanthizidae; genus Origma; species Origma solitaria. Next base: position 270,931 of record VZRL01000444.1, on the reverse strand, counting down.
GGCCCAGGAGGAAAACAATTCTCACACTGATGAGGAATCCCTGCAGACACTAAACAACTCACGCAACACTCACAACATGAATGCTGATCATACAGATTCAGCAGGAAACCTGCTGAGCCCTGGTCCCAGGGTTTAAACCACCCAGGGATCATTTTCTTATTATGGAGCCTGGATTCCATGGCAGACCTGAGCATGGTGCAACTGTCTATCACCACCCCAAACAGTCACTTAGATTCTCCAGGGCAGAGGAGATGGAAGGAAGGGCAACAACTTACTTCAAACTCATCCATCATTTTGCGAATCCCACTTCCTTTCTGGCCTATGATGTAACGGTGAAGATCAAAGGGAACTTCCACTTCAATGGTGACAGGAACCAGAGCCTGCAGGGGATGGAGCATGGTTTACCAGTGGAAAGACTTCTGTCTTCTAGCTTGCCATATAGTTGCCCAAAAAAACATGTTGCTGAACAGAGCTACATTCCCTTGTAGTCAGGATAGAAACTTGACAGGAAGAGAGGACAGCTGGGAACACCAGAATGACCTAGTGCATGTTAAAGCATGCTTTCCAAACAAGCCATCTGAAAACCCACCTGGGGGACAGGTTGTTTTCATATCCTTGGCTTCAGTCTAGCAGAAAACACCACTACAGAAGCATGGCAAGGTCTGCTGAAGCTGGACTGACTCAGCCTCAATTAGAAACCTCCTCTTCCCAGCTGTGCTCCATAAAACAAGCATGTCTTGCTTTTATGGCAAGTAACTTGGGGCTGCTTAGAAGCTCTAGCAATTACAAGCTCAGGCACTATGATTCAAGCTGCCAGGCTAAGTCACAGAGCAGAGGGGCTTCCCTTGAGTGGTGCAGACCCCATCTACAGCCAGCATCACTGACCACTTGCATTGCACCCTGGACTGAGCAGCTTTTACTACCACCACCAAAAATTACATCCAGGCATCACTATCTTAACAGGGTAAGGAGCTGAGAAAGCCACACACCTGCAGTGCCTCCTTTGCTGCCTCACACTTCTCCCTGCGGCCAGAGATGATGATGATATCACACTTCTTCGGAGAGCTGGGATCCGTGTCCTTCCCTTCTTTGCCTTCCCCACCTTCCTCACCATTCTCCTGCACAGCTGGCTCCGCAACAGGGGCTGGAAACGTGGGAAGTTTTGTGTTCAGTACACAGAGCCCCCTCCTTGCTCCTCATCTCCCTCCCCCAGATCCTCAGGCTTAGCCATCAATGAAAGCTCAGAGAGACCTCGGTAGAGCTCTTTTTAGTCAGGGTGAGTCCTCATTCTCCCTGTTCTCTGCAGCGACAACATGTTCACAACACCCAGGTCTGTGGTTTGACCTCCTAAAACTCTCCCCCTCTCCAAGATGGCAAGGTTGATGCTAAGCCCAGATTCGAGGACACTGCAGGAGCACCCGGGACCAGTTCTCTTCATAAATTTTAAGTTGAACATGTCCACTGGTAGGGAGTGTAGGCTACACTACACTCATTTGATCATCCCAGCTACCATGTGAACATGCATAGGTATACCTGGGTTTTCCTCCCTGTCAGGAAATTTGATCTGGACACCATAGTCCCGGGTGATCTGCTGGATCCGGGATCCCTTGGGGCCCATGATGGAGCGGTGGAACTTCTGTGGGATGGTGCATTCAATTGTCACTTGAGCTTCCTAAGGGAAAGCAGAATTGCTTTATTGCAATGCAGCCTCTTTCATACCAGAAAACAGAATGTTTGTGCATGGTGAAATCCAAATGGACGCAGAGAGGTGTCAGAAAAGGTAACAATGGCTGACAGGAGAAGAACTGAAAATTGCCTAGAATCGTTCCTCTCTCAGAAAAGACCAGATGATTCAAAGAAGGCTGTCTTCAACTCAGGATGTTAAAGGCTTCCAAGAGCAAAGCTCTTAGTTTTTACTACCCTGGAGAGAAGGAAGCATTAGAAAAAAGGAAAAACAAATAAAGAAAGAAGGAAAAAGAACAGGTTCGATGGTTGGCTGTGCAGGAAACACCCAAAAGCAACCATGCCCAAGGCCAGACTTGGAGTGACACAAGAAGGCTCAGATCTTTTAATGTCTAGATGTACATCAAGGAGTGGTCTCCTACTTCCACTCCTTAAAACCAAGAAGAAGGCCAGAGGAGGTAATTCATTCATACAGCATTGCTATTTTGGAGCCAGCTGCCACCACCTAGGGCAGGCTCTAAAGTCTGCAGACCCTGTATGTTGACAGCAAAGGTTCAAATCCAAGAACTACCACAGAACTTGTTCACATAAAGCTTGGTCATACAGCAAGTTCAAGTAGGACACTGCTGAAAAGAACAGAGTACAGATGAAACAGTTTTTCTACAACGTACCAGGTCCTCGATGATCTCCTGGATGCGTTTCTTGGCTGCCTCCACACAATCCTTGGCTCCTTTGAGGGTGACTTTATCGCTCTGGGTGCCGGAGCGCGGGAAGCTGACCATCACACCACCATATTCATCTGCAATCTCACGCAGAACTTGTCCTCTACGGATGACAAAGTGGCGGTGGTGCTTGGGGTCAACCACCATGGAGTCTTCAACCACGTTATCCTGCCAACAGACAACAGTTAGTCAACCCCGCCTGTCCTGGTGATAGACAAGAGGTGGCTGCACTCAACAGCAATCAGCTTACAATCTCACTCCAAGGTGAGGAAGGATCTTCCTGAACTCCCATGAAGGACAGCAAACTGTTTTAGGACAAACAGGTCCTCCAAGCTGACTTGTTACACCTTGCTACAGTGAGAGGCAAGGAAGCAGAAAAAGTTCATACCAAGTTCTTGATGAGAGCCTCCAGCTCCTTCTGTGCCTCTTTGACAGCTTCCTCTGTTCCCATGATAGTGATCAGCTCCTGATCTTTGTCCTCCGAGGTGGGGAAGATGATGCGGGCCCCTGTGTTGTCTCGCACCTTACGGATGTTGCCACCACCCTTACCAATAAGGAATTTGTGGTACTCTGGCTTCGCACGGAGGTCCACAGTATAACTCTTTGTTTGCTGAAAGGAGCCAAAGACACATGAAACATGTCAATATATAGAAAATATCCATCAGCATCAACAGTCAGCATGTAGACGTTACCTGCACCCACATGCAGAGTGTTGCAAAAGCAAGATAGATGCAGTGTGCTGTTGAAGTAAAAAGGTATACAATGTCTTAAATTAAAAATACTACCCCCAAAGATGTTCTCAGGGTGAAAAAACTAACTGTACACTCAGCATGACCAATGAGAATATGAGCTGAGACTTCCTCAGAAGAAGGGTCTAACCCACACAAAAGGTGACACAATCGTTTGCTAACTGACTGCTACAAGCCAGGCCTCCGAAGCAACCAACGAATCCACAGGGAGAGCATGTTCACATGCTGACCCTGGAAAGCTTGCTATTAAAATGACCAGTCAGGCAGTCAGCCACAACTCAGAGCAAGATCCTGTAACTGAAAGATCTCAAATCTGGATATATGCAGTGAAATGGAAGAACTGGAGCTGAAATTCAGAGAGCAAGAAAAAAGTGAAGGAGATCAGAGTAAACTGTTTCAGATAAGTGTGGATACCCAAGAGCATTCAAATCACAGGAGCAAGGAGCCTTAACTCCGAGTATGTCATCAGCCTGGGCAGAGATGCATTACAGACAGCTCTTCTACCCATAAGGGAAGAACTCATTGTCACAAGGATGGAAGTTTAGCTTTCTTTTAATCATCCAAACTGTACTCAAATCCCTCAAAAGAGGATTTGTTCGACTGATGCCAAAGGCTTCCATGCAGACAGAGGGAATCACTTCAACCCCCAAAACAAACAGCTGGCCAAACCAACCTGCTCCTTCCCCTGTAAGACAAGGCTCACCTTCTCCTCTGCCAGATGTAGCAGCTGTTTCTTGGCTTTCTCCACATCCTGGGCTGGGCCCCTGATGGTCACGGTGTCACTGCCAGAGCCCTCTGTGGGGAAGTGGATGTGGACTCCGCCACACTCCTCCATGATAGAGCGGATGAAGCGGCCTTTGGCGCCAATGAGGGAATTGTGTAGTTTGGAAGGAATAGAGACCTCCACCTCTGTGATGTTGGCCTAAATGAGGACAGTATGGGGTGTTAGTCAAGCTGTAGCAATGTGTTTGCACAGACTCTCCCTGCCCTCTAACTCCTGCATTTGCCAAGAGCTTTGCAGAGCTGTGTGTGAGAAATGCCTGACCAGAGGGAATTGAGACTGCCCACTCCTAACACATGAGCAGCCACAAACCTCAGCTGAAGTGTAAAGAACAGACTGACATCCACATTTGTCTCCCCCCTGCCCTCCCCCACTATGAGCACTTCTATATTTATATTTCATATAATTCCTATATTTATGTTTCTAAGTCCCTTATCAGCCACAGGCCAGTTGTTTCACTTACCAGTTCCTTTTGAATAGCCAAAATTCTGTGACGAGCAGCCTCACAGTTTGCTCTCTTGCCTGTGATAACAATTGTCTCTGAGTTGCTGTTCTCAGCTGGGAGATCAATTTTGGTGTTGCTTTCTTCACGGATCTGCCGCAAAAAAAAAAAATCCCAGCAAAATCATTTGAGAGGTGTCCCATGTCAGAAAAAAAGGCCTTGGAGGTTTTATTTTTCATTACCAATGAGCAGGGGAAACCAGTGAATGAGATTTTGCTGCAGGCAGTGACCATAATGAGAAGTGAAAACAGGAAAGATATCTCACCTTCTTGATGTTGGCACCTCCTTTCCCTATGATGTTCTTGTGGAATTGTTTGAAGATGGGAACAGAAATAGAAAAGCTATTTTCAACCTAAGAGAGAAAGGACGGGAGAATTGAAGATTACACCATTCTGGCAAGTGAGGCCCCATCCCAGGAACTTGATAAACAAGCTTTTGACAGTAGGCTTAGACCCAAGGAATTCTCTATATGTGAGACTTCCAAGAATAAGCAAAGGCATGTACTTTTTCCTCTAGCCCTTAAATAACAGGTACTACCTGTCTGCCCCCATACAGATAGAACAATGTCCACAGTTCCCTCATCTTGAGGTGTGTCAGCCTTAGCCAAGCCACTACAGCTCTGCTCTATTCTGGGTTATCCAGGCATGGAAGAGAGAACAGCAGATGGAAATCTCCCTTACCAGGTCTGCCACCATCTTTTGCATGTACTTGGTGCACTTCTCCACCTCGTTTTTGGGACCTCTGAGTTGGACGATGTCACTCTTGTGTGCAGGGTCTGGGAAGTTGATGATAACCTGCAGGAAATGGTCACTTAGAGTCAACTTAAACAAATGCAAGAATTGCTGTGTCAGACCTGTACAGAGGCTGGGGGGTCCTGCAGATCCCCTTTCCATTTGGAAGTGGGTAACCACGTCAGCAGCCTCTGGTCAGAACCATCTTCTCATAGATATTAGATGCATGAGCAGATGCATATCAGTTAGGTATTTCTCACACTTAAGAGAGATGCTACATTTATGACTTCAGTGACTGTGTTTCTATTACCAATGTAGGAAATATGCCCCCTGAATTCCTCATCTCCTAGAAAGCCTTACCTCTGGGAATTTCTCCCGGATTTCCCGGATCCGCTCTCCCTTCTGCCCAATGATGGTCCGGTGGAATTTCTGCTCAATGATTAGGTCCTTGGTGCGTTCATTTTCCTGTGGAGAACAGAGTTCACACACTTGTAATTACCTGTTTGCTGCCTGACAGCTTACTTGTCATCAATGCCCCTCTTTTCTCCACCAGATATAATTCACTCTAGCTTGACAGAGAAGGGGATCCAAGGGAATAGAGGAACTTGCACTTGTCATGAGATCCAAGTGCTCAGTGGGCAAGGGGCACACCCCTCCACCAGAAGGTTGTTAGGGAATGTAAGAGCTCAAACCCAGGCACCACATCCCACTAACCATACGGGAAGCGAGTTCCAGCAGCTCTTTCTTGGCCTGTTGGACCCCCTGTGGGTCTCCTTCAATTCTGATCAGGTTGCTCTTCTCATTGTCCGGGGGAATGCGCACAGACACCTTGTAGAGGTCCTTAATCCTGTTAACTGCAAGGCAAGGGCTGTGGTGACACACTCTGCTAGGTCAAAATTTGGAAGCAAAGACACCTTAAATAGAGGCTGTTTAAGAAGTACATCAGCCTCTGAGGAAAGGCCAGAGGGGTGGAGTTGAATCAGGAGAAAGTGTCTCTTTACCCTGAGGGTCAGCAAGAGCAGATCTGTGCTACACAGGACAATACAATTAAATACTGTGGCATCTAGAGCCAACAGTTCACTTGCCAGAGCAAGGCATCTATTTCTTCCTCAAACAGCACTATTTAGACCAGAAGATACTCATTCATTTCTAATCCCAAATTCTTTTTTGGGGAGAAATTCACCATGCACATTGCTACCCCCACAACTGAGTTTTAAAATGAAATTCATGTAGACCAGCTTGAAAAAAAGAAAACTCTCCAACCTTCCTGAAATACAAAAAATCCTCCAGGACACGGCAAAGTAATCTGTTCAACTTTCCAAGACATTTCACACATTAAAGCCACCCCAAGGCCTCACTGCCCATTTATCTCCTTGCACCAACTTCACTCCAGAAGGGCAGAGGCAATGTAACGGAGGCAGCACCCAGGATGAGCTGCAGAGCCATGATAGGCTCAACTAATCACAGAGAGTCTGAGCACAGGAAGGATAAGAAAGGCACCCCACTTACTGTTAGCTCCGTTCTTGCCAATGAGGTGTCGGTGGAATTTGTGGTCAACGTTGATTTCTGCATAATCCATCCGGTTGATCTATAAAAAATTGTACAGGGCTAGGCAGGGCAGGCCCCCTCTGCTTCTGCCTGTGCCTATGGCTGGTGCAGGCACTGACTCCAGCTGCCAGCACTCCTCCTGCTAGAGAGCAGAGCAGAACACTCCTCTGCTTTGAGCTGAGAGCACCATGCTTGTGAAACATTTAAAGGGACTTTAATGCTTCTCCAGCTGTGACTGAAAAAGAATCTTTCCTTCTCTGCATCAAAATACTTAAAACGTGCTGCTGATTTTTTAAGAAAAGCTTCATAACCAAGGTTTTACTTCATCTGCCACACAACTTGCCTTCTGCAAGTTCTGTTAAGCCTGTGAAGATATCCCACAGATGTGATCTACACTTCATCTCTGCTGTTGCCCCACCCTTTCCCCCACTTCCTTCTTATATACCAGAACTAGTACCACCAACTTACCAGATCCTTGACCATGACTTCAATCTGCTCCTGAGCCACATTCACATCTTCTGTAGGTCCTTCCAACGTGATTTTGTCTTCTCCTTCAGTGAATTCGATGTGAACCTTGAGAAACAAGCCAAGGAAACCAGTAAGAATTTTCCAAGACACAAGCCAGGTCAATGCTGTTAGTCAGGCCTACACCATCAATCCCTGCCACTAAGAGTACACGTGGTAGGCAGAAGTAGTCAACTCACAATTTTGGCTATATCACAGTCTCTAGAGCATAACGCTTTGGTACTGTCCTGGAGTCTGCAAGGACTTTGAGAAGTTCCTCATCTAGCCTTTCTCCAGATACCATCTAACTCACCAGGGAGAAGTCTCATTGAAACCAGCATTTCCAGGTATCCTACTACATCAATTCTCCAAATAATATTACATAAAGCTTTCTTTGAAGGACTCAGTCCTTCAGAGTAACATAGGATGAGAGAAGTGTTAGAGGCAATAGAATTTGGTAGTTCCCCTGAACATTTTAAGACCTGTGTCATTTCCTCCCTGGTTTTTATCCATGCTACAATACATTTCTCTCTCTATAAAGAGTGAGCTGGACTGAACCATATTCTACTTCAACTGGTGCTAAGCTAGTATCTCATCCATACCTTTGGCATCTGCTGAGTTATTTTCGCCAGGTTTTGTCCTTTCTTTCCGATGATGAAACGATGAAGCCAAGAGGGGGCTGAGACCGAGGAGACGGTAAAACTGTTGGCCTGCGAGAAAGGGAGAGAAGCCGTTTGAAGGACAAAATGGAAGAGGCCTTCACAAAAATTCACTTCCGATTCCCCATGCTGCACCTTCAATATTGAGTTTCAAGCTGCATCTCTGACACCCTGACAGAGACCACCCCCCTATATCTGTCAGCGCCCAGGGATGTATCTTTGTGGGGCTTTCAAAGGAAGCCTGGCCCATTCAGTCAGCAGTACCTTTGCATAGACTTCAGTCAGTGCTTGCCCAAGCTTTTCAGGCTCGCCTCGCAGTATCACCGTCTCCGAGCTGCTGTCAGTGGGTGGGATCTCGACAGAGACTCCAGTTTTCTCCAAGATCTCCTGCAGGGAATTACCCTTGGGGCCGATGACATACTTGTGCTGGGACTTCTTCACCTCCACAGCGATGGTAGTAGTCTTCTTTTTCTGTAGGAGCAGAGGCACTGGAGCATCAATCACAAGGGAGCAGGGAAGGGCAAAAGTAAAAGGAAGAGACACAAGATGCAGTGAAGCTCAGCACCCAGGAAAGATCAAAGCAAAGGTGAGCACAGGAGTTTTGCAGCACCCTAGCATCCTTTGGGATCCTGCCTACAGAAAGGCCTATTCTCAAAAAATTTACAGGTGAAATACAGAAATTCTGTTTAAGCTCCCTGGGACACTACATGGAAGAGACCACATACACACCCCTGCCCTTGCACAATGCCCAGCTGTCCCCGGGCAGTGCCGTAATGCAACACCATGCTATAAGCTGATTATCTGTGTTGAAATTCAGACTGGTACAAATACAGATGTAACCATGAGGAAAAACAGACGAACAGCCCACAACAAGGATATTCACAGTGACGCTGGCAGTGGAAAATAAACTGATGTGGAATTTACTCTTCAGCAACTTCTACTAGTAGCAACTTTGATACTGTCAGTTGGCCACACTGTAGCCCTTCACACTTCCCCCCTTCCTTTGCAGTACCTGCATAAACACAAACCCAGAAAGCTCTTTGTGGTTTGCTAATTTCCATTACACAAAAAAGCAGGAGATCTGTAAACTCCCCAGCAGAATCACCCCAAGTCCCACAGCGGAGCAAGGAAATGGGAAGATCTGGGTCCATGTACTGCAGGGGCTGCTGAGCAAGAGCTGACACAAGGCACATGCAACTGAGGGATGCACAAAAGTAGAACAAGAAGGGAAGAGGGGCTGTGAACAGTTGAGGGGAAGATGGGAAGCTCTAGGGACCATCCATACCTTCTCCTCATAGATCTTCTTAACACGAGCCACAGCCTGGGCTAGCTGTTCCTTTTCCCCTGTGAAGACTATCTCTGTCTTGTTAACGCTGGGTGGAGGAATGTTGATGCGCGTCCCTGTCTCCTGCATGAGCTCACTCACCAGCTTGTTGTAAGGGCCGGCAATGAAGGGGTGGTACACTTTTTCCACTTCCAGCCGCTCCACAGCACGCTTATCCTAGAAGAATCCAGAACAGTCCTGAGTGGAAGCTGTTGTCGATATTACCATCTCTGCCACATCCAGCTAAATTCCCAGTACTGTCTTGGTTGACACTCTAGCCCAAGCACCCTTTTCAGTCTGCAGGCTCCATCCCTTTCCATCTACAAATACCACTGTTCCCAATTTATGATATTAATCTCTGTAATCTCCTGTCTTATCTCAGATGGCATCTAGTATGGTTCACCTCAAAATACGAAAAGTGCTTATCTGACGTTAGAAATGGACAAAAGGCAGAACCAGAAGGTGCAGAACCTGGAAGCTGTGCTCAAACAGCCAGTGGCATGGTATACATCTCTGTTCAGACTAACAGTATTACCACTGGCTGTGGCTATGGTGGCTACTAACATCTAATACACCATGGAGAACCAAAATGGCTGTTCATATAACGACATGACAGAGTTCACAGTACTGAAGTACCTGCTCAGCAGAGATAAGCAGGATCTCATGTCGGGCCTTTTCAATTCCTTCTTTAGTGCCGGTGATCTTGATCTGGTTGCTGGGGTCATCTGGGCGGGGGATCTGGATTTTGGTTGCAGTTTTGAGCTCCAGGTCCTGCAGCTTCTCCCCATTCTTTCCAATGACAAAACGGTGGTGCTCCTTGGGGATGGCAACTGTTGCTGAAGCCTGCAACACAAAGGCGAAGCATCTATGGGAACCCTTGCCCGCACAGGGAAAGCTTCCCAGATGCTGCTTGGTGGTACAACTGAGAAGCAAACACAATACCTTCCAACACACCCTGTCCAAAGACTGATACTACACCAGAGGAGTTGATCTACTGTATTCCAGGAGTCTAAACCCTACTATGCTCTCAAAAGTATTCTGTTTGCCCAGGGGCAGTATTCTGAAACAGCAAAGGCCTTCAGGCACAGACACGGAGGTGTCTAAGCTCCACTGTCTCACAGTGTCTCAGCACCAGAGAGCAACTGGGATGATGGCTCTGGGGTAGAGTTTATCTGAACTCTGCTATCTGCTGCCAAGGTTACACAGAAGAAGACACAGTCTGATCTGACTCCTAGGAAACTGAAATTCAACACCAGAAACTTATTCCAGCAGGCAGAGAGCTCAAATATGCTTACCACTACTGAGTGCTAGGGTGTCTTCCTTGCAGCACATGTTGCTTCAGGGACTGCTTCTAGATGGCTCCTCTTGAAAAAGGGGAGTCCTCAGAGCTTCTCTCAATCTAGCATTAAAGGGCTAGTTTGTAACAGGGATTCCTAACTACTTCTTCCCTTCTCAATGAGTTTTTACTGACCTGATACCTTAGGAATATATAACTATTAACTAACTAGACACTGAAAATTCAAGCTACAATGGAAAAATAAATCAATCAAATTAAAAAAAAGAACACTTGGTGTGAGTTTTCAACTTTGAGTCCACATACTGATGCCAGCCAAGCCTAGGACAAGTCCGAATACAGACACACCTTTCACACCTTGGCGCAGTAGGAGAGATATTTGAAGATAGTGGGGCACAGATCTGTGGCAGTACAACCTAAACTATTTTTTCAGATGTACATAATGTAGGGCTTGTGCCATTTTCTTCCCTCTGGTCAGGGTATGACACATGAGCTAAACAGCACTGAGCAGACACGGTATTAACTATTGCATTAACTACCTTGGACATTACACTTTAAAACACACCATGACACCTGGCAGTGATATACCTTAACGAGAACTACCATTTTGATAATGAACTCAAGAACCTGAAGCTAAGAAATGAAAATCCAGAGGCCGGAAAGGAGAAGCAACCGAAATAAGGAGTCTGCAACTACTTAACAATGGGGCTCAAGTTATACAAACCAGAATCCTGATCTGAAGCTTTCAGCATTTGGCAGAACTCCCTCTTCTCTACTTTTCTTTCTCCCATCCCTCCACATTCTTCTCTGAAGGACTTCAGAGAAAGTACCATTCTGTTCTCACACACTACAAACTTTGTGTGAGGGGCCTGTAGCCTGCCAGCACCAGCACCTCAGCACAAAGTCACAGGTTGAAGACTCCACCCTTCATGCAACACCATGGCCTGTAATTAGCTTTGAACCCTATTTTAAGCCTCATTTCCATTCCAAATTGCCAATTGTGTGCTTTGAAAATACATGGCAAAGCTGAATTAGTCATCTAATAACACCTCTGGCTTAAAAGCACACACTCCCAAGGGTCTCAAAGCATTTGGGAGTCTTGGGGAAGAGCAAGGATCAAGTGAGAAACAGTTAGATGCCCTCACCTGAGTCTGCAGTCGAGCAACAATTTCCTTCCGAGCCTTCATGACTGCTTCCAGCTTGCCAGAGACCATGATGGAAAGGCCCTGGTCCTTTGCGAGAGACAGCTCCAGGTGAGCTCCTGTCTTCTGCATGATGTCAAGGCAGATCTTGGCCTGCTCGCCTTCTCCAAATTGATTCATGTCCTTGTATTTCCTCTCCTCCAGCGGCACATGAAACACCTGCCCAGCCACAGACAGATAAAAGAGCACAGCAAGCTGTCAGTGTGCTTTTGCCTGACAGTTCCTTTCTCTCTCATGGCCATACAGGACTTTAGTGGCAAGCTGACCTCCCAGGTTTGTGCAGCACATCAAGCAGCTGTGCTTCAAGGGAAGTGCAGGAGCACTGCAGCAGGCAGTCTGTCCCACACTAGAAGTCTTCCTAACGAGGGATTAGCACTCACTACAGGAATTCTGCAATCCTCCCTTCAGGCCTGCTTCAGCTATTTGTGAAACAGGGATGCAGAGCTCTTTCTGGACAGTTTTCCAACACATCCCTCCCCTCCAGAGCAGTCCTAGTTCTCAACTGCTGTACCAGGGTAAAACACAACAAAGAGGCTGATATACCAAGGGTTCCATACTTCACTTCACCTACTTTTGGGAGTGGGGAAAAGAAGGGAGATAAGACATCCACTCCCACCAACCTGAGTGATGACAGAAGCCTTTATTGGTCGAATTTTGCTCCAGGGACCAGCAGGCTCCTGGGCAGCTTCCAAACATGATGCTTTCTCAGGGAGCGGAGGGAAGGCTTCCTTGTAGGTTGGAGGATCATTCTCTTCTTCAGAGTTTAAAGCTGTAACTGGGGTAAAGCAAATAGGGTAAATGAGTCACTTTCCCTGCAGAAATGCTCCTGTTCACAGGCAGTGCAATTGTAATTAGGCACCACTAACAAGGGAGAGCAAATGGCTTGTGCCCTGCTATTAATCCTATTACAGCTATGCCTATGGAGCTGCCAAGTCTGGAGCACGACTGACATCAGCATAGCACGGACTGCAGTGGATACCACAAACAACCAGCCTTGTCTGAGCTGGCACAATGGATGCAGGGAGTGGACACACAAGTGAATGGTGGCAGCAAACAGCACCTTATTGCCAACTTTGTCAAGAGGGGCTCAATTAGGGGAAAACAGGCTGAGCAGGAAGAAGTGAAAGGACCAGAGCAAGAGTGCAGGTCAGAAGGGCATAAGACAAACATAAGCCCGGGAAAAAGGCAGAGAGAAGGGCTATAGTTAGGGCAAGGTCTAGGGAAAGCCTGTACACTATGTTTGACTCAGTTGTGCACTGGGCCATACCAAGAGGGCCAGTTCACAGCTGGGGATAGCTGCCAAGACCCATCACTGAGTCAGTGACCACCCCAGCACCTGGCTGAGCAAACAGTGCAAATGATAGCCCAGCACACTGATCCATGAGGCTCTCATGTAGCTCAGTGCCCCACTCTTGCATGTGTCCCATCCACAGCTGACAGCACTGCTAGCCAGAACTCTCTGAAGTGTTCAGGCTTGTCTCCTCACAGCCCTGCACTGTGCAGCACCACCACTGTGCTGCTGGGGATAGAAAGCCAGAGTCTGGCAAAACACTAATTTAGGAATGGAGAATGCATGCTTTTGGGGACCCAGACACGAGCAGTGAGCTTGGGTAAGAGCAAGGAACCTTGTCTGTGCCGTCTGGATCTAGAAGCACATCACAGGAACTCAGTTGTGTTTGCTCACCTTTCACTTGCTGCTGGGCCAGGCCGCTGCGGTGTTCAGCAAAGCTCTCCTGGGTCAAAACTGCGACAGAGCTCATTGTCGACTTCCCACCCACACACAATCCGGGTATGCCACTGGAAGAGATGGAGGTGGCAACACTATTTACCAACACCACTCAGGATGCACAAAGTCACTCCAGGAAGACAAAGTATCTGTTACTGAGTACTCTTGCAACCACCCCCTTGAAAAGCACCCACAGTGCCCCTCGGCTGCCCAACTTCCTTGTTCAACCACACAGGAACTCAGGGGCGATATTTCCTCCCTGCACAGTGACCACCAAAACCTAAGCTTCTCCCTAAGAAGGCATAGGATGTGTAACCTAAGAAGGTCACTGGAAAGGGGGACACCAGAAGTTTTTAAAGCATACTCTAATTAATATAAAGCACAGTCTAATGAATATATTAATTATTAATGGTGTGCAATTTTTTAATGAGTATGTGAATGTCTGGATAGTCAGTCCAAGACCACTGTGTATCCCTAGAGAGAGACCTAGGAAAGAGAAAGGACCCAGGAAGCTGCCTCTTCCTGAGAAACTTATTTAGGTGCTTGACTTAGATATTCAGCCACTCTGACTAGCAAGCTCAACAACAACAAGATCTTAGGCTCTCCCAAATTAAGAACTTACCAGCTAAATGGTCAGTAGCCAGAGAGTCCGTCCTGTAAGCTGCCTGTTTGTCAGCCTGCCAGCTTTTGCTTTGAAAGAAAAAAAAATAAAACGAATTAGGTAACTGCTCCAAGACAACAGAAAACCATGACACCCGTTACTGTAACTTTCAACAGAGCACCACTGTTTCAAAGTTGCATCTTATCCAAAACACTCTCATACCCACTTGCATCTCCCCACACATGACACCTGTCATGTTTTACTAGCTCTGCAGGCAGCGCCACTATCTACTCAAACTTCACAGCAGGAAGTCTGGAGTAGTTACTCTTTCATCACACTGGCTACAAGAGTAGCCATCCGATATCAGGCAAAAATATGGTCGATTAATAACAGATGTTCAAGACATGAAATTTCAGGGTTGCAAGCAAGACCTTCTCTAGTCAGAAGAGACTAACAACCTGAAAGCCTGCCAACAACATTGCCATCAGTCACAAGTTAGGAATGTAGTTCAGTGGAGCTTGGGTGAATCAACACAGACGTCCTCACAAACTAAGGCAAACACTCAGGGGTCTCCACTCTCAGCTGCTAGGCAGTCCAGCTCTGCAATTTTTATTGCAATAAGATCATGCACCAGGCACTAAATTCTGTCTCCAGGCCTAAATCTGAAAGTTGGAAGAAGAAAATTCACACTGGCTTTCATGGACTATTTTAAACGTGTACCCAAGACCGAACCAGGAAGAAAAATACACTGCTGGGAAGGGCTTTACATCTCCTGAATCTGGATCTGCAGATTTACTGAAAAAGTGTTTGGGAATACAAGTTAAAATGTAAAAGCCACTACAGCGCACACTCTGCCAGTTGTACAACAGCCATCCACACCCAGAGACCCCCAAAGCTGTTCCGTGTGCTTCTGCAGAGCTTGTACTCTCCGAAAATGCAGTGCCTCTGGCTGCTCACGGGACAAGAGACCCCTCTCCCACACACACCCTGCAGTGCTGCTTGGACCATCTTCTGAACAGCAAACTTGGTTGCTTTTCAGGAAAGTGACAGTTGCCATCTCTGATCTTCCAATGTGCTAGAAAAGGCTCCCAAAACCAGTGTCACTCCTAAAAACACAGCGTTGCTGATGGGGCGTCTCACATGATGCTAGAGCTGTGATGCAGTAAGGGAAGCTGATGGTGGTTGAAGGAAAGGAGGGAAGAACAGGGAGAGCAGTGATGCAACATGGTCATATAGGCTTGATCTGCACCTCAGCCAAGGCCGTTGTTTTCCCCTACTTCAACATGCCTTTTACAGGCAGAAGGCAGCACGAATTGTGCTGTCAGAGCAATAGAGCTAATGCTGCAATTAATCCTGGAATGAGGCAGCAGGTACCAGGACAGCCAGTCATGCTGCTGAAGTACAGCTGCTGCAGCAATGCAGATCTCTGCAAGGCATTTGCTGGTGTACAGAAAGGGTGGTGAATAACCTGATCTTGGAGAAATCTCCTTGCTGTCCAGGGTAATGCCACAGTGTAACACGTGGTTACCTGTCCATGGCACACGCCTGCACGGCTCAAGCTGCCACAGATCCAAGGAAAGCAATTTAATGCCATGGCACCTGTTCTAGACTATCTTGGCAAGGCCTGCAGAAGCCATGGCAGCTCATCCAGCCTGTTGGGTCACTAATGAGGGTGCCACCACCTCATGGCAAGTTCCAAATAACAAGGGCAGGAGGGAGAAGCATCCTAGACATAACAAGCAGCTGCCAAGCTCTGGCTCTTGCTGGAGCCTCGCTAATGGCACAGATGCGCTTACAACTCTCATTTCTCCAGAAAGCACCACCTGGTTGATCTTGCATGTGCTTTGCTCCTCAGAGGAGGAGGGTGAGGATAAGAAATCAGTGGGCAACACCCAATTATAGCATCTACCTGAAAGCCACAACCTCAAGGCACAGCTGCTTGTTTCACTGTGTGCACACCAGCTACAGAGTTTTCCTTGCAGCCTCCACCTCAGAGAACAGCCAGACATTCAATGAGAAATCAAAGGGCAGCATTTACCCATATGAATTTCTGCTTCGTCACCCATACAAGAAGCTAAGAACAAATACTTCTCAGCTCCAACAACCCGAAGCATCTGGTATATTGCAAGCCTCAGGGATTCATCTCTGGCCAAAATCGGAGGCAACCATTAGAATGGTATTTTAAACGTTATGTCAAAACCAGCAGTTCAAGCACTGCATTTGGATCTTACACCTCCTTGGCTTCCCACTTAGGTTTTGAAACTAAGGTTACAGCTACGTCATGCTAGTGTGCAGTTGACTGGGTCAACAGGTTTCAAACTGCCTGGTTGATACACCGCCTGTAGTGCTGGCCTTGTGCACCAAAAGAAGTCTAGAGCACACTTAAATAAAGAGAATAAAATCATCCTAAAAATAACCTCCAGCCAGGGCCAGACCTAATCACACGGGAAACGTTTGTATGAAGAGAAACAAAGGCGAAGTCATGAGTTCTACTGCCAATACAATGAGTTCTTGTGGACAGAAATGTCAGTTACGTGTTATTTAAAAATATATTTAATAAAAACATTATCACTTTGTTAATCCCGCACAGTGAGAACCACTCACAGCAACAGGGCTGGGCTGGTTGTGGCAGGCACTGTCCTCTGTCAAATGTCACATACGACAGGGCAATTTCTTGGCTGATGAGAGAACACAGATGAAAATACTTGCTTTCTGAAACCCGACGGGCTCCCTCGGAGATTGGAGGCCCAGGCCCTTTAGTTTTGGATGAATCACGCTGACAGATAGCTGCTGTGTGGCAGGATGCAGTCTCCCTTAGAAGCGATTCCCGACTAAGCTCATCATAGAGTGCAACACGACCGCAGCCCTGGCCGCGGCCAGCCCTGACCCATCCCCCACGTTTACTCTTCCACTAGTGCCGGCCCCGCCGCCACGTCTGGTCCCGGACAGGAGGAGCCCTGTGGCGGCCCCGCCACCGAGGACGTGCACCCGGCCGCGTCTTGCTGGCCGGCCCGGTGGGGCAGGCCTGGGTAGTGCCTCACACCGGAGCTGGGAGAGGGTTTCTCCGGCCGCGCTCCGAGAGGGGCATTAGCCGGGGGAGCCTCCCGAGCGGGGCTGTATGCGCCCGGAGCCTACCCGGGTCCGCACCGCCACCGTGACCCCCGGGGCAGCGGCATGAGGCCGCCCCTCCGCTCGGCCCCGCGGTGCCCGGCCGAGGGGCGGGGGAG